>JAXGGA010012779.1:0-37537 GCA_038373865.1 Uloborus plumipes | reverse complement strand
GCAGACAATAACTTGACTGCGGGCACTTATTTCCGGACTTCAAGGAGTCTCTTTTCTAATGCAAAGAAGTGTGAGCTTTAGGATTTTTCATTTACTTATTTTTACCTTCTGGACTGATTTTCATATTTTTCGTTGTTCTTAGTTTAACATAATAGTGTGTAGAAAAGGCACTAAGTTGATTTTTTTTCTGTCATAAACAGATTATTTTCATTTAAATATATTACTTTAAAATTAAATTACTACTGCATTTTTTTCAAGCAAAATATCAAATGAATGTTGTAAAAATGCAACTTAATCACTATTGAATATTTAATTAAAAGAACTTAAAATTGAAAACAGGACAGAAAAGAAAAGAATTACCTTGTAAACAGTTTAGCAACAAAAATAAAGTAAATTTCTGAAAATTCATCTTCCGTTAAGTCTCAAAAAAAGTTTTGCACTCTTTTATAACAAGTGTCTGACAAAATTATTATTTCAGGAAATATCTAGTCTGCCCATCGGTTATATTCTTTCACGCCAGAGACAGAATTTTTTGAAAAAACGGTAAAAATAATTAGGTCCTTAAAATTAGATATTTTGCTAATGAAAAAATAACAAAATAGAACACAGAAATTTTTTATAACTGCTTAATAAAGAATCATTTAATTTCTAACTAAGAAAAGTAATATATATATATATATATTATATATATATATATATATATATATATATTCGTTATTTATTGATGTTCTTTTTTTTTTTTTTTCAAATTTTTTTCAAAATTTTAAGCAAAGAATTTCCTTTATTGTTTCTTTTTCATACTTGCTTTGAATGTTTTTCCATAGGGCCAAACCACGGCAAAATTTCAGAAATAAATATTATAATATTTATTTCTGTATTCAGAAATAAATATTCAGAAATAATATTCAGATAAATCCACAAGAAAAAAATTTTAGCGTGGTTTTGCCTATATGAATGTATCTATATTTTTAAGTCTAAATATGTTGCACATTAGACAAAAACTATGTATTTGAGTATGTAATTTAAGAAACATTATGCAATGCTCTTTCATAGTTTTCTTTGACTTTCCATCATGAATGATTTAATTAATTTATGCTTTGTTCAATTTTCATCGAAAATAAAAATAGTAATTAAAAATGCTAAGATATTGAATTTTTTTGGAACATAATCTATAACTATGGAAGAGTTAACATTTCCGGGCTCATTTGTAGTAGTCAAAATGGAAAAGAAAATCCTGATATTTCGTCAAGCTCAGGACCTCAGTCTGTTTTTGTCTGCCATAGCGAGCAGATCTAAGGACAGGGTACTATGTTTTTGATAAATTGAAGTTATCTTCTTTTCTATTGAAATGTTTAAATTAAACGGATATTTGAAGATTCGGATTGCTTAGCGATGAGGTCTGGCATAGAAATGAGATGTTGTGACCAAGATTTCTGTGTCTTTAAATTTGATGTCATTTACTCATTTCTTGTTGCTAATAGTCACACCAAACTCAACCACTGATGATGTCAGCTGCAAAGCTTAGCGAAACGTCTCGATTTTCTTTTCCATTCTGACCACGGCCAAGAAGCTCGGAAATTTTATTGAAGCCGGCCGTGAAAGACTTAAGCAGTTTTTAATACTCAGCCTTTTTTTATGAGCTTCAGTTAAACTTGTTCACATCTATGTTTTAAAACTAACTTTGAAAAAATCAAGCGTCTAAAATATTAGAAATAATAATGCACTTAGTATCATTTGGTCCACAATCTATCCTTCCAACCACGTGTTTATGGACGATTCTCTGTAAACTCGTCATTTTCCATACAGAATCTGTCCAGGCATGTTTTTTTGAAATGTTAGTATAATATTAATACTATTGCTCAGGAAATGAATCTATTACTTTGCTTCAAAAGAGGGCCAATTGAAGTTTATATTTTTCCGATGAATCATGACAGGGGGCAATTCCCCCGCCTAGTATAACTAGGCATAGGACTGTATTTTCACTCTGTTGCGCAATATCTGCAAAATAAATAAAACATAATAAATTTCGAAACTACCTATAAATTTAGAGACAAATTGTGAATATAATAACTAATATGTTTCATAACTAAACTAATTAGCATTAATAAAATCACTTCCCAGAGGACTGTTTTCGCAACGACCCAGCTGTATACTTACATCACACATGTGGCTCTCAAACTAAACCAAGTGGTGTTTCAACACCGTTCTCAGCAATTACGACAAATTCACACTGATTAATTTCAACCTCATGCCAAACAAGAAGTTCTGTCAAGAACTAAACGAGCCTATTTTCCCGTACATCGACATCGGCAATCTAGCATCTAATCAATATTCTCTTGAATATCTGAAACTGAAAATTACGTCAAACATACCTTTATAACACTTAAAGCTGATTTCTAAAAGCAAAATATACCCCTCTCATCAGATGATCAGGACACGTAAAAAGTAAATAAACGAGTAAATAAAGTTTTGTCGCACCTTTTAAAGAATGTAACTGCTATAGTTCTTCCGTAGAAAAATTTCACAATCGTTTTCAAATGAAAAAAATAAAAAAATAAAATAAAAGTACAAAGAACATCAAAACACATTTTATCGAAGAAAGAAAAAAACCTCGTTCGTTAATAAAATATCTCGAATTTTATTTTTAATCCGTTGCCAGTTGTTAAATATAAGTAAAGAATAAAATGCTCTCGTGAATGAACAATTTTTGTAATCAAAAAAAATCGTCTGCCAAATAAATAAATAAATAAATAAATAAAAATAATAATAATAAATTAAACAAAAAAAATGAATAAATAAACAAAAAATCGTCTGCCCAGTCAGTCATTTTTTTCTGAGCCTGCGTTTCCGCCATGTTTGCGGAGTCGGAGTCGGAATCAGAGTCCTCACAGAAGATTTTTCAGAAAAGTACTTAACATACATTTTTTATCAAAACTGTTTTCTTACAAAGTTAGTTTGAAGGAAATCCGCCTTTAAGTTTAGAATCAACATTCAATTTAAATTTCCCAGTAGGCGCTCATGGTAAAAAAATTTCTGAACGGTTCATCATTGAACGAAAAATAGTTCAAATTGAAAGTAAAATATGGAAACGAGTCTCTCCGAGATCTTTCGAACAAAAAAAGTTTATTCAATTCAGACGGTTCACTTAAAAGTTATTAGGTGGAGAAAGGTTGCTTGAACGGTTCAATGTTGAACGAAAAAATGTTCAAATTGAAAATTTTAATACGGTAATGAAGTATCCTTGCCGATATCTTTCGAACAAAAACAAGTTTGTTTAAATAGGACTGTTCACTCAAAAGTTATTAGGGGTGAGAGCTTGTTTGAACGGTTCAATGTTGAACGAAAAATTGTTTACATCAAAAATGTAGATCCGGGAATGAAGTATCCTTGAAAAGATCTTTCGAACAAAAAAAAGTTTGTTCAAATCGGACTGTTCATTCAAAAGTTAGTATCGCTGGACCGGTTATTTGAACGGCGCAAAGTTGAACCAAAAATTGTTCAAATCAAAAAATCAAATATGGGAATGAGCTGTACTCGCCGAGATCTTTCCAACAAAAAAAAAGTTTGTCCAAATCGGAATGTTCATTCAAAAGTTATTAGGGGGGGACAGACAGACCGACCGACCGACAGACCGACACACAAATTCTCCATCTCAATACCCTACTTTCAAATTTTTAATTTTTCGATATTCATTTTACCTCTTTATTTTTTCAACTTGGCGATATTTTCTGGACTTGGCGATATTTTTTAAACTTGGCGATTTTTTTTTGGACTTGGCGATATTTTTTAGATGCATTAAGCTACTTTTAATACTTTTTTCGTCTTTCTTTTATTTTTAACGGGAAAATAGGCTAAAAACAGTTGCAAGACTAACAGATCTTTTCTATTGCAGCTTTGATTTTGTGGCAGGGGACTGTTTAGAAAGACTCCGGACAGAATTTACATGCAATTTTAAGTTTTAGAAATACGTAATTAGACCTTATTTCATAAAAAAGATATAGTTGCATTATTCTATTTTTAGATATTAACTGCCAAATTTCTGTACAGTTAATAGGTTTTTGAAATATTGTCTTTAAGTGCTGGACTATGGGATTGGGACAGCCAGGGGACTGTGTTTTTTGTGCTTAGATAATTTATAGGAAAAAAAATTAATTGTTACCGATCCAAATGAAATTGGGCCACAAAGTATTAATGCTTTACTTGTATTAAGAGAGTTAATTAGGGGAAGGGTGGGCATAGTGGCCACTGCGGGCAAAGTGGCCACTTGAAGTTTTCCTCCCTATATATTGCTGCAGTTTAGCGGCAATAGACTCAACTACTCGCCCGGCAGCCGTTGTTGTTGTGTTATAGTTTATATGCCGCTCAGACGCAAACTCACGGATATATCACAAATTTTTCACTTTTTCGACCCTCTGATGTTAGGTAAGTGCATCACATGTTTCGCTTTAGTTTATTGTAGCACTAGGTGAAGTAAATTTTACATCAATGGTGCAAAACACCATGTTTCTAGCTTTGAATTCATATGTCTCAACAGTAGATACAACACCGGTTTGTACGTGAAATAGTTTTCTTTCGAAAATGGCGCGCTAGAAGGCAAAGTGGCCACAGCCATGGCCCTTCGATTGTTCGATTCGAAACGTCGATTGTTTTTTCTGTGGTGATTGTTACTCGAAATCTAAGGACAACGAAGGCTGGATTAGATGTTCTGGGTGCCTCAAATCTGCTCACGAAGCCTGCACAGGAGCCGAAGAGGAAGACGATGAGTTTATTTGTGTCATAACTTCACATACTTTTAGTAATGCCTATTTTTGTTTAAAAATCCCTAATACAATTGTTCTGGGTTCTGAAACTAAATGCGTTTCATTTTTTCCATACTATCTAAATCCATTTAGGCAGTGGCCACTTTGCCCTACCTAGTGGGGCAAAGTGGCCACTTTGACAGCTTTTGGTAAAGTAAAAATTTTGTACAAATAAAGTTTAAAAATCTAGTTGTTTATATTTTTTAATCAGGCTTAAGTAACCATACTAAATGTTGAAGGGATTTATAAAATGTTTCAATAAAGTTTAGGGGTGGAAAAAAATAGATGTTCCTTAGGGTGGCCGCTATGCCCACCCTTCCCTTACTTTATGACTCATTATTATTTTTAAAATACTCGTTACGGACAGCGAATTACGAGTTTACAGAGAATCGTCCTTATAACTTTTGCTCTGGCTGGTAATGTCATGGTTGTTATTGACATTTTAACGTATTTCACCTAAAAAGTCCTAAACAATGGCTGCCTTAGTCGAAATTTTACATATTTTAAATAAAGATTCGCTCAATGTACGAGTAAACATAAAATCAAGCAATAATTCTATAATTAAGTTGTTAATAATAGGGATGATAATGGCAGGCTATTGTTCCCTTTGATTTTGATGTTAAATACTGCTAATCAAGAAGCATAGAAATGTCTGCACACAAATATTCTTATTTTATGAACAAAGCTATGATGGCTGTCCCTAAAACTGAACGTTATTTCAGCTATCAGTTGCACCTAGCCTGTATAGACTATTGGATGGGGATTAGACCTTATACTACAAAATACTCAGTAAGCATTTTTTCTTACAAATATTAAAGCATTTTCCCTGGAATGGTAAGTCTCTTTTTTGCTTCAAAGAAAGATCCTTGCAACTGAGAAAGCAATTCATGAAATTGTCATTTTGGTTCCCTTCGTTATAATAGATTTATTCAACATGCTTGTTTTTAATCCTTAGCTAATTATTGTTATCGTTCTGAAACTAGTACACGCAATTTTTTAACGTAGTAAAAAAAACCTTAGAATACCTTTCTTCTGCTAATACCTTATAAAAACCTGCCTTATTCTAGATATTCTAAACGTAACTGCTCTGCTTTTGGTTATCGAGTGAAGGATAATTAGGAACATAACTACAAGATCATCGAGGTTGAAACAAAACGCTATATCACGCCTGCTAACCAATATTTGAAACGCAGGGCATTGAACGAATGAGCTTCTGACTCTGTGCCACGAGCGGATTCAGAAATTTTTCAACGATGGGGCAACTAATTCTTTTACTTACCTCTAACTACGTATATCTGCTTCAGACATGCTTTGGGGAGGGGGAGACTGCCACATTGCTCTGATTTAAAACAACTAAAATATAGACGTTTTTGAAAAGAAGGAGAAACAAGAGATCCCCGAACATTTTCTTCCAGTTTTTCGCTACACAAGGTGTTCCAGAATTCGCGTTTTTAGAACTTCAACTGTTTAATATTTTCGGGGGAATGTTTATAACATCCCAGCCTTAAAATCTTCAAAAGTCGCCAAAAATCTCAATTTTGGAACTTTAATTTCGTAAAACTACCGGAGGAAAGTCTCTAACCGCCATAGGTTCTCCTAACGTCATCTTAGATGGACTATACACTTGCGTTTTTGGGACTTTATTTTCGAAGCATTGCTGGTTCAATTTCCCTCAAGCGAGGGGTGATCGCCCCTTCCTTGTACACGCACTTGCCTGCGTATGTTACATTTCAGTCACGTGTCAGAAAGTGAAAAATATAGAAACAAAATAATAGTAATAAAAAAATGCTTAAAATGAAGAAAAAAAGTGAACTGCACATTTACTTATTTACAGCATTCAATACGAAACACATTAAGTTTCCGTCTTCTATTTGTTTTTCAGCGTTTAAGTGAAGAAAGATTGCACAAATATATTGTACTTACTGCTCAAGAAACATAACATTTTTATTTTATTTGCTATAATTAATTCTCTTTTGTTAGTTTTCTGCTTAAAAACAATTTCAATCTAAACTTTTTCTAGAAGTAGTTTAATTCTGCAAAAATAAATTGTATGTTTAATTTTTTGAATAATAACTTCAAATTACGTTTGCATAATGAAGGTCAGATGATAAACAAATGCAAGTACGCTAATTTTTTATTTCCTATATTTTAAATGCATTCAGATTCATGGAGAATGGCGACTTGTCAAGTCATCCAGCTCACGTGCATAACGTTTCCACCGTGTTAACTTTAATTGAAAGCTTGAAATAGCAATTTTTATTGGCATATAAATAGGCAAATTAATGGTTTTGTTTCGAATTGCGTTATTTATGGTAAAACTGTTTAAAATAGTGCATAAACTACAAATAGAAAAACAAACTCTAAGAAAAAACTATGAAAGAAAAAAACTTATTTTCCAAATTCCACTTCTGAAATAAGGGGGAAAATCTAAAAACGGAATAAGAGAAAGGGAATTTAATCTTCAATGCGAATCAAATATTTCTTACAGGGATTTCAAAAACCTTTTGAAGAAACATTTTTATTAATAGGAAAATTGATATTCTAAACACAAACTGGTAGGATTTTATGTGAAACTGATTTATTTGAATCTGTTATTGTATTTAAGGTAAATTTATTTTTATATTTTTCATGTAAAAGAAAACTACAGTATCATTTGAATGTAGTGAATTTCTTCATCATTCGTATTTCTTCTTGATTTTTGAAATCTCTGAAACCAAATAAACTTTTACGGAGATTTTAGATAACAAATATTTTCTCTAAAAATTACTTTTTTTGAAACTGCTGTTTAACATGTTGACTGCCCAAGTTACGAAATAATTCGTAGCACATCATTTTAGCTGACAGAATCGATTATGAGTTACCTCGTTATGCCGTTTTCATATATATTTGAATTTATGTGTAGTGCACTGACATTAATATCGATATTTAACTGATGAAGAGACACCAGAGTAAAACGAAACTGACTGACAAGTAGTTTTTAACTTGGCTCATATGCTATGATTTTTTGTAGCTAGACATTCAACGTGTTAAAGTTGTCTGATAAATTATTATCTTTAGTTATTTTTTTTTTTTCTTTTGAAGAAAATCGGTATGCCTAACTTTTACAAGGAATTGTGCAATACATTGCAGAACTTAATGATCCTAGAGCTTGAATAATTATATTCCTAAAGTATGCTACGTTTTCCAGTTGAATTTTATAATATTCAAATAAAATATATGCCAGGGGCAAAGAAAATAAAATTTATTTTAAAATCTGCAGCATAATTCGAAACTCTCATAAAAAAGGTTCTTTCCCTTAAACAGTTTCTAACACAATTCAGATAATGGTATGAAAAAGTTGAGCAATTTGTCATATTTCTGCTGCATAAAAGTAATACGCATTTAAGATTCCTATGTCAAAAGTTAAAATCATTTCCAGCTTTCTTCCTCAGCGTAATGAAATATCACTGCTTTTCAAGAGTAAAAATATCCCAGAGTGTGAAAAACGTTTATCCGCCCAGGCTATAAAATAAAACACAAAGGCAGTAAAAGAAATACCAATTTTCGAAATCTTTTCAGCACTTTATATATTTTTATAAAGCTCAAGAGTGTCGTTTAGTCATACTCCAAAAAATTTCAAATATAACTGCACTCCTGTCTTAATATTTTCAAAGATCAAATTTCTCAATTTGAAAACGCAGTTATGCTTTTCAAGTCGTTTTAAAATTATTGAGTTTGAATTAAAAATTTTATGTGAAAATATTTGCTACAAAATCTGTCGACTTGGATTCTCTAATAAAACAGCATATACTTCTGAAAAATGAGTTAGATAAGTACAGTAAGTTGTAGAGTAGAGAAGGTATCGAAACCTATACACCTAAACGCAGCCTCTGAGACTTTTCACGCCACCCACGCACAAACACGTACACACCTCAAATAAATTTATCAAACACATTTTTGCTAGACATTTCGAAGAGCAAAAATTTTTTTTTCTCTTTTTTTTCCATTTTTTAGCACAGTAAAATAAATAAAACTAAAAGTTTTTCGGAATGTAACTTTCTCTTTAGTAAAATGTATTTCTAACAGTAATGACTCAGGTGAGCAACAGAACATAGACTGCACATTCTCAAGTAATTAAAACAGATTTAGTCTTCAACATGTAGCATTCGCTCATCTACTTACTTATTGCTCATAGGAATGCAGCGTTCTGTTCATATATTTATTTATGTTATGAGCATGTAGTTATACATACATTTATTTTACTGGTTTTTATAAGTGAAACACATGAGGTTTCTTCTATGGATGTGAATTCCATGTGTTATTTATTCCATTTCGTATAAATCTAAGACTTGGTAAGGAATTCGGTCTAATTTTGAAGTAAAAGTATCGGAGTTTCATGCTTTAAAATTTCAGATGTCAGAGGTGAAATCGATCATTTTCTGTCAGTGTCCGAAGCTCTGCTTGAGCTGCCAAGTCGAAGTTAAAGTAGAACTAATTTTAGCGTAATGGAATTGGGGTCGGTCATGGTCATTTTCCTTCCGGCTCCTCCCCATTTTTTTCATCACTATCATCGGGAGCAGGTACTAAATCTGATATTGAGAAAATTCGGGATGTGATACACTACATGCTACATCGTCCTCTAGGAAAATTTTAAGAGGAGTGTCAGCAGCTCTGGTCCTCAGTTGGTATGAAGGAACATCCAAAGAGGCCCCTCTCAGAAAGAACTGTAAGACAGAACAAAAAGAATGAACTTCAAAGAGACGCAATGAGAAAAAGAGTTGCAGCTTCAAACAGCTATAAAACTAACTGATCTTGAAAAAAATCGAGAAAAAGGTCATCCCTTGGATGAAAAAGATTTTCACCAGTCTTTAGAAAAACGTATTAAGCGGACTTTCTGAAAAAGGAAAACGTGAAATATGAAATCTTTTAACATGATCAGTACACAGCCTTTTTCCGGGGCCAGCAAAAAATGACGTTGAGAGCAGGATAACGTACTAAACGGGTAACGTAAAATCGAGGTTCCACTATTACTTTTTCAAAACATGCCAAAATACTTAGGTGTGTTGATTAGTTTTTGTTGAACTTCTAATATCAATGAAAGATTTTGTCGGTATGATGGAATTCTTAAAGTGAATTTCTTCTAACATTGCCAAATAAAATAAAACTGTACACTATAAAAAATGAATGGTGTTTTTACAGTATAATATCGCTAATTTTATAGTAATAAACTGTAAAAATTGCTAATTTTACAGTAATAAACTATAAAATTTCTACTTTTACAGTAAAAAACTATACATTTCTACTTTTACAGTACTACACTAAAATTGTCTGAACTCTGAACAACCGGTTTCGTACATGTTTGCAATTCCGATTTTCGCTACCTTTATATTACTACTGTTTTCTGTTCTAAATACCCATCGCCCTCCTATCGCCCCTGAAGAATTTACCGCCCGTTGAGGAGCTAAATTGCCCCTTTGGGGGCGATTGCCCCGAGGTTGGGAACCACTGCTGTAGAACTAAAGAAAACGAGGAAATGAGGAGCTGTTGACAACTCCGATTTTACTCCTGTTCAGTATGCAGTAGCTCACCTCAAATTCAATTATATATAGTTTCAGATTCAGACTTTCACCATTACCATAAATCTGTTCACCACCAAGAACCATCCGAATTTTCTCTCTCGGTAGCAAGAGAGCATCAAATTCTCCTAAAACTACCTGCAAACTATTTTCGACAGCGCCATCTGTTTATCCTCTCTTACTGCATTAGGGAATCCCGTTAAGAACTTAGGCAAAGATAGGCATTGATTTAGTTCCCACGCTTCTCCCTTTATGTGAGAAGAGAAAAGATTGGATACCCTTAATTCACGGAAGTAAACGAACGAAGTGCTCTTCGATTGTTTTTGCACTTCCCCCTGATGGAACTTTTCTTTGGTTTACTTCTCCTTTTAGGAGAAGAAATTCTTTAAACAACGTTTTGTGTCGGGTTTTTAATTGGATGAAATGTAAGTGAGGAACTGTAAAGCGGAAGAGGATATTCACAATGTGTCACTGCCAAAAATATAGCGAGAGCGTTTTTCAAGGCATGAAGTTACTCCTTGATATTTTTAGAGAAGTAAAAGTAATTTTAAAGCAATGAAATAGACGAAAACGATAAAGGTCAAATGGGGGAGTTTCCTTCAGTCAAAAGTACTACTTTTTGTTATTGAAATTGATAGAATGATATAAAAAAATAACATGGGCCCGGAAAACACTTTAATTTTCCCAACAGTTTATTTTTTATTATTTTTTTTAAATACTCTACCTTGAAAACGGGGCGTGGTTTTTGTGACTTCAGTGGTGCACCCAGTTCTCTTTACAATAATAACACCATTTTACTTGACTTGAGTTGTCCAATCGCAGGAATCGGTGACGTCACGACCTTCGTCATCTCACTACAATCAATTAGATTTCGGGCTTACGTGCACCACTCACGTCATGCGCAGATGTTTTTCTTTTCGGAATAGCACCTGCGCACCGGTTAAAATAATTCATAAAAAATATATAACTGAGTCAAAAAATAAAAAAAATGGTCAATTCCTATGTTTTGAAGCATGTTCTTTCAGAAAAAAATACTTTTGAAATTTCGGAAACTCCCCCATTGTGATTGATTTCATAAATTCTTTAAGGATAAAAAAGAAAACGACAGGAAAAGGATAGACGCTCATTATGTTTCAATTTTTAATATTTGGAAATTTTGATATTTTGTATAAATAAATAAATAAATAAATAAATAAAACTTTTAAATGTAAAACTTTAAAATTTCAACAACACTTTTTTCCAGTTTCCACAATGCTAAATTTCTATTCAAAATACAAGACGCGAAAGTAAGCTTAGTTACATTTTTAAGTCTTATTTTTGGTTTTCAAACATAACGCGTGTTTTAGAGGAGTTACATATTTTCTACCAAACGTGTACAGATATGAGTCAAGTTATAGATCTTCAAAGGGATCCAAGTTAACTTTTACCATGAGATTTTTCAAGTAGTCTTCCAACTTAACCTTGAAGGGAAACTTTACTACTCTGCGTGTTACGTGTGTGATTAGAAAACGTCGCTTGAGCACTTTCTTAAGCTGAAAAAGTCTTTATCAAAAATTTATGCCACACAACTTTCGCGAAGCTTTTGTTTTAAACGTATTTAACAGGTTCTTGCAACTGAGCTTTCAATCGTCTGCAAGTTATTTTTAGCCCTTTCTTGGTTTAAATGAAAAAACTAAACTGAACTAAAGTAAAGTGAAGAATGAGATCAAAATAATAAATCTGATGGAATGAGCAGACACAGTTGATTTTTGATGGGACATTCTGAATTGATTTTGTTGCAGCTTGAGCTGTATATAGTCGATTTATAAATAGTTAATTCTAATACAATATTTTATAAAAAAGGATTTCTCTTTTCGAATATTGTCTTCAGATCAGCAATGCGACTGCAAGCTCCCAGATGAAGCGGAAAGTAGGAAAGATTTTACCTTCATAATATTATTTTAAGATCCGCTAACACAAGGTGTTTTATTTATTTTTTTTTCGAACAATCACGATTGCTATATATTCTCACTCGACCGTTACTTCCCTTCACTCCTGTTTCCAAACAAAGGAAGTGCGATAAATATCGTGAGAAAGCTTGTAAGAGAATGCTTAAAACGAGATCTGATTCAAAATCTTGTGAACACGAGAATCAACTGATTCAAAATCTTGTGAACACGAGAATCAACTGATTCAAAATCTTGTCAACACGAGAATCAATAGTAAAATTAATCTAGTTAAATTTATTTATGTTTTTGTAGCCACTCGCTTAATTATTTTCTACGAGCTTTTATGTTTGCCATTGTTGAATTTGTTTTTGGAAATGAAAAAAAGAAAAAGATATGATTTTGAGTTGAAAATAAAATTCTGCTACTTTTGAGAATGATTTAGAAAATAGGAGATATATCTAAATGTGAGTAGGGTTCTATCGCAACTCGTGATGGCCAAAAAACACAATTGAAATTCAATGTATCAAATTAAAAAAAATGTCTCTTTTCTTTCAAAAAAATGTCATGATTAAGAAAAGTATGGCTCTTGAATTTGTATGATTAACAATATGTCTTTGTGCTATGTGCTGTCAAGTATGCTGCCGTGCTAAGCACACAGTCGTAACTCCACTTATTTACAAAATTGAGTTATCGATATCAGGAGGCTCTTTGTGATGTATGTTACCTAAATACAAAATCATATGGTCATTTGAGAACGGGAAATATTTTTGAAAATTCTGAAAAAAAATCATCTGAATCAAATACATGGTGAGGCGAAACTTGACAGAGCTTTATCTCAATTTGAGCTCAAATGCAGATATCACACCTACGCTGAGCACGGCAGTATTATGGCAGAAATCTGATGTACATATTTTTTTAATCTAGAAATTGATGCTGATATTGAAAATAACAAACATTTTTCTTAAAAGTAAAGATGTTTTCACGTGATGGGGAGGGGAGAGGGGGGGGGGGAATCAGTAAATGGAGGACCTGTTTTTGTAATATGGCTCAGTAGTTAATCGATACAAAATTCGTTAAATAATTATGAATTAATTGAAGATTATTTTTTATGAGTTATTGAAGATTATCTTTTCAAAAATGCATACCCCGAGTTTGTCAACACTGTTCAATATTATTCCTGTACGACTTCCTAAGAAAGTTTTCAAAACTCCATTGTGATGCAAAATGGCATTAAACGATCTCGTCGGCAAGTCATTATGATATTCTAAGCAGCTTTCATAATTGGTTGCCATGGAAATTTCGGCTTACAAATTTAAGCTATTCCACTGAATTTCTGCGCTAGAATTCCATTATAAATTCATTTTCATTTCACAGTTCATAATGAGCTCAAAAGCAGTTTCAGTTGAATGAAACAAATAAAAAATTTCAGTTCAACTGAACTTTTAATTACAAAATGATACCTTAATCCAATGATGTTAGTAAATATTTATTATTCTCAGCTGTAGTTAAGTTATTTGTGACGTAATATAATAAGGAAAAAAAAAACCTCCCGTATTTTCTGTAACATAATACTTGCACGTTTTAGCCTTGATTTGTGATTTTATGAAATTAAACTACACACTAAAAAATAGATGTTGTTTTCACTGTATAATACAGCTAATTTCATAGTAACAAACTGTAAAAATTGCTAATTTTACAGTAATAAACTGTAAAATTTCTACTTTTACAGTACCAAACTGTAAAATTGCTAATTTGACAGCAATAATCTGCAAAACTGCTAATTTTTCAGTTTATCAAATATTGCATTTTACAGTTTTAAACTGGAACCTCTGCTGCCAGTATTATACTGCTAATTTTACAGTATAATACAGCTAAATTTTACAACAATAAAATGTAAAATTTCTAACTTTACAATAAGAAACTGTAAACTGTAAAATTGCTAGTTTTACAGTTTATTACTATGCATTTTACAGTTTTAAATTGGAACTTCGGCTACCATTATTATACTGTAAAAACAACAGTTCATTTTTTGCAGTGTGCATCGATGAAAAGTTTTTTTTCCTTTAAATTTCCACTTACATGGGAAAGTACAATTAATAACTTAAAGCAAGGGGGTCCAAACTATGGCCCGTGGCCCAAAATTGACCCATGAGCCTCTTAAAGCTGACACGCCGCATTAGAGCTTATTTTGAATTCATTAATTTAGTAAGTAATAATAAAACTAGATATGTTTAATTCCACAGCGAGAATTTCTTATGCATTTATAGTTTATGAATGTTGAAGGCATACATTACAACAACTACAATCATTCGCTAAAATGTTTAATATCATCATGTAATCAATTTCTGGTTAATCTGTCAATGTAAAATCGATAAAACTTCATCATAATTTTTTGTACTATGTTTCATTAGCAATTAAAGATATTAACACTCACAAAAAAGCAAGAAAAGTACGATAAAATATATTTGGGAGTATTCCGAAGTCGATAAGAGATTTATTGTGTTATGCACAATGCTGGATGTACGATTTTTTCCATGTAGGAGCTAATCTTGAAACTGCCTCTTCTGATCGCCATCCTTCGAATGTTTATGCAGCACTTTTCAGATTTTTTTTCTCGGATTCTTTCGAAAGATTTAAATCAATGATATTGATTGGCAATGACCATTTAAAGAAGTTTAAGATAGAAAAAATAATTAATTTAGTGCGAATATTTTTTCGGTATAGCTACATGTAGCTATTTCAATAGTATGTCAAACATTGTAGCTACTTTTAGGTGAAATGTTATTACTCTTTCCTGTGAAACGTATGAGAAGCTATAATATTTTCTTGGGCTTATTCAAAATACTTTTTTTAAAAAAACTAAGCAAATACGATTCTTTATTTTTTATGAATCACTGCTTCGCGAAAAATGATGATAATACTAATAATAACAATGAAGATATGCAGTTACGAGATAGAAGTACTTAAAGATGAAATCAATCCAGTTCAAGCAATAATGAAGTATAAAATTAAATTACGTACTTATATAAAAAAAAAAAACTTGCAAAAATACCGGTAATATAACTCGTAAACTTTTCCTTTTTTAAAAGCATCAGTGAAAAATAAGTTTCAAAATACTTTACTGACTGTCATTTTTTCTCTAACGGAAGTTTTTTTTTTTTTTTTTTGGGAGTCGCTAAAATTTTCTACCTTAGACCATATTCGTTTGAAATTTTTCTGGTAACAATTACTTCCTGGAATCGGGACTTTTATAATAAAAATTTCTAAACGGAGAATTTCAATAAGTGAAATGATTAAAGCATAATATTGAAAAAAAACAAATGTTCTGAGTAGAACTTGTTTCAAGTATTTTTTCTGGAACAAATAAATAGAAGCTCTTAAGAATAAAAACTATCATTACGTACTTGAAACTCGAAAAATTTCTCATTTCGAAGCTTTATCATTTAGACAGCCGAGCCACATACATTCAGAAATAAAAATCTGAGACAACAGCGTTCAGCAATTAATACCCGAGTTGTGACATCGCAGCAGTGTACTTGACTTGGAGCCAAAAGCTCCCACGTTGCCACCGTTGATTAATTATTTTAAAATGAAGGAAAGTAAGGTGTCGGTCGAGACACATTGCCTGAGACATCATCGAGATGAATGTCACTTTTCCCGCTTTTTAGGTGCTCGTTAGGATGAGGGTGAGGGATACAAAAAAGCTCATTCAACTAGGGGGGGGAGATTTTTTGCCACAGAAAAATTCACTATCTCTTAAACGGACGCCATCGCAAAATTATTACCGTGTTACCGTTCATTTGCATGAAAAAAAAATCAAAAACCTAAACGACGGAAAATTTTTAACCATGAAGAATTGAAGATTCGTCAAGTGTAAAACTTGGTGGATATTTATGATATGCTAGCTTACCCGGCGTTGCCCGGTATTTCATTATGTTTAACTTATTTCATACTAAAATGAAATAGGCGAGCCGTAAATTGATAATTTATTGTTGATCGTAATCTTTGTTGGAAAATACTCATATTTAAATGTGTTAAATTTTATCAATTTGTATGCTTAAAGGCTTATCTCTATTACTCTATAGATATTCAAAATCGAAGGAAATGGCCACTTCGAGACGAAAAATTTGAATTTTGAGCTTTTTGGATTTTTGTAAAATTTCAAAACCCCGCCTATGTGAATTCCAGTGCATCAAGGAACCTCTGTGCCAAGCTTGGTGAAAATCCGACGAAAACTGTGGATTTGTATCAGGAACAAACATACGAACAAACAAATATATATACACCATACAGCCATGTATATATATTAGGTCATTTAAAAAGTCCTCGCGCTTTTTTCTAAACAGATGGTTTGACGTATATACAGGGTGACAAGAAATAACTTGGACTTACGTCGTACATTATAACTTTGTTGCTAATGAAAATATTGCGACCAAACTTCAAAATATGTATGAATACATTATTCTGTCTAATATATTTAAAAGTTTTCAAATTGACTACCGTTAGTTTTAATACAGAGTATTAGGCATGTCACAACATTTTCGGCTACGGGCCGCAACTTACTCATTGATATTTTATCCCTTTCCTTCCATAAGGATTTTTGTAGCGATGCCAAAGTTTTATGAGGTTTAGTACAAACCCTTGTCTCTAAGATAAACCAAACAGAATAATCCATTGGGCACAAACCTGGGGCATAGGGGGGGGGGCCATTCCTGAGCTCCAATGATGTTCGTAAAATGTGTCTTGAAACAATCTTGAGTGTCTTTAGCTCTGTATGCAAGTGAAAAACCCTGATGGAAGGATAATCTTTGGTTTTCAAAGAACTTCTGCAACCAAGGTAAGACAGCGTCTTCCAAAATGGGCTTGCGGTAGGTTTGCTGATTAATTTTTATCCCTTGATCAACAAAAACAAGTGGTGTTTCCCCACTAGCACATATACCACCCTAAACCATTGCAGATAGGGCTCGTTGACGCCGCCAATAATTCAAGAAGTTCCAGGTACTTTTGCTGACCAAACTCTATCATTATGGTCATTTTGAGCTTGCTCAGTTGAGAACAGTTTTTCATCTGTGAAGACCAATGCTTTCCAATTATCATCTGCGGTCCGCTTTAACAGTTCTTTCCTCTTTTGAAGTCTTGTGCTTTTGCTCTTTGCTGCTAGCCTTTGAGCCTCTTTCATTTTGTAAGGGAGGAGACCAAGCTCAACTATTACCATCAAACAAGTGGTTTCAGTATTGATTTTCATCCCTCTAGCAACCTTTCTCATTGAAATCCTAGGATTTCGTTAAACTCGCGTTTTGACCACCTTCCAGTCGCTAGATGTGTTAACTGCGTTTTCTTCTTCTTCCTGACCTGTCATAATCATGTTCGAGTTTTTTTAATCTTTTAATGGTGTAGGAAACCGTGTGCTTAGCCACTTTCAACTGTTGAACAATTTCACATTTTTTCGTTTCTTGCTCATGCATTTCAAGTATGGCAGATCGTTTGCGAACCATAATGGTTATCCCAACTAACTTACTTTCACCTACTTAGTAGCTTTCTAGGATTGATTTCCTATCACAATATCATTAAAAATTCAGTGGTATTTACAGATATTTAGTTTGAAACTTCGTCCAAGTTATTTCTTGTCACCCTGTATTTCGAGCAACACTAATCCAATTGCGTTATATGAGTATTTGTTTGAAAGGTGGCATTTCAGGCTACCTTTTTGTGACCACGTTCAAGCATTTCGGCAATCGAGTAAAAAGTTATAGCGCTTTAAAAATGACTGAAATATCTGAAAAATACGATAGGTAATGCTTTTTCACAGCAAAAAAGATAAAAACGCCACCAGAACGGCCGATGTTTTTTAAAAATGTTATGTAAAGATGCAATGAGTGAACGCCGTAATCAAAAGAGGTATACTCTATTCCGTTCCGGAAATTTCGATGTCAAAGACGCACCTCTCTCTGGTCGACTATTCACTAAAAAAGTCGATGAAGTTTTTCAACTGGTTTAGCGGGACCAACGCGTAAGTTCTTAAAAGATGGAGGAGACACTTAACATCAACCACATAACAGTTTGGGATCCTCTGCAGAGAACAGGTTGCTCAAAGAAGCTCCATGTTTGGGTGACACAAGAATTACCGAAAAAAAATGATTGACAGAGCTACCATCAGTAAAACGCTTTTAAGGAGATCCGAAATCGATTTTTTTTGAAGCAAATTATTACAGGAGATGAAAAATGGATTAGATACGAAACAATGAAATGCATACGATCTCGGTAAAGGGCTGTGACCCACCATAAACGACTTCAAATCCAGGATTGACGGTAAAAAGATGTTTCGTAGAATTGGAAGGGCATTGCTCATAATGAACTGATACAACCTGACGCAACAGTAAATTCTGTCCTCTATTGTGCATAACTCAACTGTTTCAATGAAGCAATCAAGAAAATGGACCAATGCTAAGCCACACTCATCTTTGATTACTTAGAATAAATCGAAGAAACTTGGTTATAAACTTTTGGTGCATCTAACGTATAGGCCGGACCTTGCTAATTTTGGTTATTATTAGTTTCAGTCTCTAAAAAATTCTTTTTGATGGCAAAAAGTTGGCTAACTGAATAGTCGCTGAAAATTACTTGGCTAAGATTTTCGAGGATAAACCTCAGAAGTTTTACACCAATGAAATTATGCAGCTACCGAGGGAATAGCCAAAGGTCATAAATAATAATGAGCATATGCACTTAGATTAAAATTAATTTTCAAATATAAAAATTCTTACTCAAAAACTTACGAAAAAAGCGCGGAGACTTTTTAAATGACCCAATATTTTATATATATATATATATATATATATATATATATATATATATATATATATATATATATATATATATGTATGTATATATATATATATATATATATATATATATATATATATATATATATATATATATATATATACAGGGTGGTTATAAATTAACAGGAGGTGTTTGGAACCCTCTAGCTCGCGAACTACTGGGCGAAACATTGCCAAATTTCGTGAGAGGGCATATTAGACCATCGGATTTTGATTTCTGGAATAAAAAAAAATAGTTTGAAAAATCACCACCAGGGGGAAATTTGGCGCTGTAAAAGTGTATTACACTGAATATCGCGAATTAAACTTGAAAAGATGCTGTATAATCAATTTCGCCAAGCAAAAATGATTGTGCTTTGCAAATGAGGTTTAATATGATCGCCGTAGAATTTTCTATTAAAAAAAAAATCACCACGAACAAAATAGCAGTCCATTAAACCAAATAGAATGCAATAATTTGCATAAACACGTTGCGTTTAGCGATCATCTGTAAAATGACGGACTGGGAGCATTCTCATCAAGAAATCCATTCTGATATGTTACGAGCTGCCGTAGAAAATGTTGTGCATCGTATGCAGTTCTTACAACTTTACAATGGCGATCATATCGAACCACATTTGTGACAAAAAAAGTCATTTTTGCAAATAAAATGGATGCATATTTTGTCAGTAGCAATTAATTCTTCGATAATCAGAATAATACACTTTTACAGCGCCAAATTTCCCCCTGGTGGTGATTTTTCAAACTAATTTTTTTTTTATTCATGAAATCAAAATCCCATGGTCTAATATGCACGCTCAAGAAAGTCGGCAATATTTCGCCCAGTAGTTCGCGAGCTATAGGGCTCCAAACACCTCCTGTTAATTTATAACCACCCTGTATATAAATCTAGATATAGATATATATAGATAAATTCGGTAGCAATTTCTTCATACGGCTATCGCAAATCGCAATTGTGTTTGTACTAATCACAATTTCTCCTCCAGTGCACTCGACTGCCACTTACTTCTGGCATGTGATACCAGAAAAAAAATTCAGAGTTTATCATTCTCTTGCAATAAACTGTGAGTTGTTTATCCCTTTTGTAAAATGTCCGGCTTATATACATTCCGTATTTGTAGAATGAACTGTGCTATGTTGTAAGTTGTAAAGGGAAAACGGTGGTAGAAGCGATATTGGTAGATAGTAGTATACGTGCCATTAGCAGTAGCAGCATACGCATGGGCCAGTCGTCCTTGTCATATGTTTTTAACCTCCGATAAGGAAGAGGGTAATAAGTTTGACTTGGTCGGTGTATCTGTGTATATCGTCTTTGGCACAGTACCCCCTAAACAGATGATCCGATTTTTCAAAATCGGATTATGCCTTGTGATACCAATCACAAGGCAGATGAAATGATAAACATCAAGGCTCAGCAAAAGTGACATCAAAAAGCAATCTTAATTTCTTAATGAAAAGAAAAGAAGAAAAAGTTAAAAACATGACGACGAGCAAATAAATCAGCGCTTCAAGTTTTTAAAGCTAGCATAGTAATATATTTTTAACTTTAAAAACATGATTAACATCATTCATCACTGAAATCGAACTTTTTTTTTCTTCTTGCAAAAACATAATTTCTCCTTTCGTTTTCTGATGATCATCTTTTACATTAAACAGGAAATGATTAAATAAATGAAAACAAAAATAAAACACTGGATGTTTAAAGAACACAGAAAAAAAACTTTGAAATTTCAATATTAGCATAATTCGACGCTGGTAAATCTCATCAGGATTATTTCATCCTCACAAAAGAATTTCATTCCGTAATGATTAATAAATGTCGCCTTAGCGACTTTGTATTCCAGAACATCAAAAGGAAAATCTTGTTCCTCCGAACAACTCACGGCAAATGAGCATCAAATTCTCATAAAAGGCTCAGAAAACTCCCTTCGACACCGCCTCCTGTAAGCACAGCGGAGAGTCTCCTCTACCCCCATCAAAAATTCCATTGATTGGCTAATGGTGCTCTCTTTTTGGTGTATAAGAAAGCACAGAGACAATGTTGCTTAAGATAGTTCCAACTAATGAAATGGAATTTGATTGGGTTTTTGATTTCATGGTCGATTTGTGTGGAACTTCCTAGCATTTGAACATTGAGATGTGACAAGATAGTTGTTCGGTAAACTAAAAGTGTAAATGTAATCAATCTCTTGCAGTATCAAATTTTTAGATCTGAAATTGTGACACACTAATATGCCATAAATACTTTTTTTTTAAAAATTACCTTCTTTTTTTATGCGCTTGTTTTTTTCAGTACTATTTATGATGCTCTAAATTTGGATGCAGATTCCGTGATTACAAAGAAAAGGTTTAAGGTTGGATTGTTGCATCATCAGCGGTGGAGATGCTCCATAGCTAAGGACTAACGGTAAGCAACACGACATGATATCTAAAGTCTACTAGCCGTTTAAATCTATGAATCGTGAGTCTCATTATCTATTACCAATTATAAAGCCGATACAAAAAGAAACAACAAACCTTAGAAAAAATGACATCAATAGGCAATCTTAATTGCTCAATAAAAAGAAAACATGAGAAACTCATAAATAGACGACAAGCAAATAAATGAGCACTTAAAACTTTTAAAACTCCAACAGATTTTAACTTAAACATGGCTAACTACATTCTTTACTGAAAAAAAAAACATGTTTTCCTGCTGCAAATACTTTTTTTCATTTTGTTCTTTTGATTTTTAGTAATTATCTTTTACATTAAAAGAGAAATAATTAAATAAACAAACCCAAAACAAAATAAAACATTGGATATTGAAAGGGAAAAAATGCTTTGAATCCTCAATATTAACATAATTCGACGCTGGTAAATCTCATCAAGACTCTTTCATCCTCACAAGAGAATTTCATTCCGTAATGATTAATAAATGTCGCCTTAGCGCCTTTGTATTCCAGAACATCAAAAGGAAAATCTTCTTCCTCCGAACAACTCACGGCAAATGAGCATCAAATTCTCATAAAAGGCTCAGGAAACTCCTTTCGACACCGCCTCCTGTTTGCCTACTCAAGGCACAGCGGAGAGTCTCCTCCACCCCCATCAAAGATTCCATTGATTGACTAACGATGCTTTTTTTTTTTTTTTTTTTTGTGTGTAAGAGAAAGCACCGAGACAATGTTGCTTAAGATAGCTCCAACTAATGAATTGGAATTCGATTTTGTTTCTGATTTCACGGTCGATTTGTGTGGAACTTCCTAGCATTTGAACAGTGAGATGTGAGAAGATAGCTGTGTTTGTAAGTAAAATTAAGTGCTTAAAGTGTAAGTAAGATAAAGTGCAGAGAGTAAATAAAATCTCTCGTTTTGCAAAAAAAATCAGCTCTAAACTTGTGACAGACTTAATACGCCAAAAGTATAAATTGTTATTCGATGTTTTTTTTTCATTCAAAATTACCATTGTTTTGTCCCGTTTGAACAAGTACTCACGAAATCGAAAAATTACAACAACAAAACCAAAGCAAAAGTTTTCATAATAAGAAAACAAAACTGACAAAGAGATTTTTAACAAGAAGTTCTGTCAAGAACTAAACGAGCCTACTTTCCCGTACATCGACATCGGCATTCTAGCATCTGATCATTATTCTCTTGATTATCTAAGACTAAAAATTATGTCAAACATACCTTTTTAGCACTTGAAGCTGATTTCTAAAAGCAAAATATACCTCTCTCATCAGATGAAATAGACACATAAAAAGTAAAAAAGTGAATAAATAAAGTTTTGTCGCACCTTTTAAAGAATGTAACTGTTACAGTTCTTCCGTAGAAAAATTCCTCAATTGTTTTCAAAAAAAAATTAAAAGTACAAAGTACATCAAAACACATTTTATCAAAGAAAGAAAAAAAAAAAGAAAAAAAAAGAAAAAAAACTCGTCCGTTGATAAAATGTCTCGAATTTCACTTTTAATCCGTTGCCAGTTGTTAAATATAAATAAAGAATAAAATGCCCTAGTGAATGAAACCTTTTTGTTACAAAAAAAATCGTCTGCCAAAAATAATAATAATAATAATAATAAATTCAATAAAACAAATGAATAAATAAACAAAAAATCGTCTGCACAGTCAGTCATTTTTTTTCGGACTGTTTACTCAAAAGTTATTAGGGGTGACAGCTTGCTTGAGCGGTTCAATGTTGAACGAAAAATTGTTCAAATCGGAAATGTAAATACGGGAATGAAGTATCCTTGAAAAGTTCTTTCCAACAAAAAAAAGTTTGTTCAAATCGGACTGTTCATTAAAAAGTTAGTATCGCGGGACCGGTTTTTTGAACGGCTCAAAGTTGAACCAAAAATTGTTCAAATCAAAAAATCAAATATGGGAATGAGCTGTACTCGCCGAGATCTTTCCAACAAAAAAAAGTTTGTCCAAATCGGAATGTTCATTCAAAAGTTATTAGGGGGGGACAGACAGACCGACCGACAGACACACAAATTCCCCATCTCAATACCCTACTTTCAAATTTTTAATTTTTCGATATTCATTTTACCTCTTTATTTTTTTAACTTGGCGATATTTTTTGGACTTGGCGATATTTTTTTTAACTTGGCGATATTTTTTGGACTTGGCGATATTTTTTCGATGCATTAAGCTACTTTTAATACTTTTTTCGTCTTTCTTTTATTTTTAACGGGAAAGTAGGCTAAAAAGTAGTTTTTTGCTTCGGTTTTTATGCAGAATTTTTTTACTGAACTCCTTTTTGTTTTAGTCGTTTTCAGTCCTTTAGGGCGCTTTTCCACTTACCGACACGGCAACGATAAATCGTAAGCGATTGTCGTCATCCGACATTGGAGCACGCAAAATGCATTAAAATATGCTATGCGCTTTTCCATCTCCCGATTCCAGGACGATTGTGCCGTCTCCGACCGAACGCTGTCGTTTGTCGTCCCATTCGTGTCGGATGGCATCCGTCTCGCCTTTAAAATCGGGACGATATTCATCCGTCTGTTTACATTCTTCGAACTATAGCAATGGCGTTTAAATTCGACATCTCTGCATTAATAAAATATAAGCTTCAATTTGCAGACGATTGACAAAAGATGTAGCAATAAAAGATTTGAATCATTTTATTTTATACTTTGTTTCATTAATTGTAGCGCAGACGATTTTTAATGCTTCAAAAGAGATTAAATTTTCATTCTGAACTTTCTTCGATGAGCAACACAGTAGTCATGGCATTCAAGTTTGACGTGTCTGTTTTGTGTGAATTAATTGAGCAGTGACTGTGTCTATGGGATAAGCGAAATATTTTATACAAAAAGCAAAATTCATAGGGAAAAAGCCCGGGAAGAAGTTTTTAGATTTTTAGATGAAGAATATGACGGCAAAATTTCTACAGACAAGAAGGAAACAGGTAAGTTCAAAGAGCATTGTTCGTAACTATAAAAATATTTTATACACTTTAGATTAAACTATTTGTGTTAAATAACCTTGTCTATACATTAAATTTTTACTATTCTTTGTAAATTTAGTAAAAATATTTAAAATCACCTAAAATCTTTTCGAATTTTTTTGAAAAGTGTATAAAACTCGCATACAATGTAACTTTCTTTAAAAATATCGTGCACCCAATACCGTCTCTTAATTTGTTTTCTTTTTCTCAGGAGGTAAAGCAAATATAGAAGTCGTAATCTGCTAAATTGAGCAGCTGTAATAATATAAGTGAGAACAAAGTGCTGTTTCGAAATGAAATGCGGTGGAAAATGACCCCTTCGGGGAAACGATATCGTTTGAGTGGAAAAGCAGTGTTATAGACGACACGGCACCGTACTTATCGTTGCAGAATTACCGTCCGACTTTCGTCGTTGTCGTGTCGTCAAGTGGAAAAGCGCCCTTAACTTTTCTGTTGACGTATGATGTGCATTGACAAAAGGCAGTGATTCTTATTCACAACTGTGGGGTTGTAGTATGCCGTGAAATTATTAAGTGCGTCCCCTCAGTGAATAGCCTTATATCGTCGGTGTTCAGGCAAAAGTCACGAAATCCAGAAACAAAAAAAATTATAAGGAATCTGCAATGAACTGCAATAAACTAGACCTAAAAGTTTATTTTATTTTATATATAAACTGTTTACATTAAAAGTTTCATGAATAAATTTGATGTAAGTGTTAGAGGTTTGTAAAAAGATTTTTCTTTACTTGCAAAGAAATTTTAAAGTCTAAATGGTTCAATCTATCAAAACTATAATTTTAGCCTTCTTGTGGCTTCTGACTGGAAGCCGGTGATAAACACGACAGCAGACAAATTAGTAATTCCATCGATATTTGATAACCTTCTTTAGCTTGAACTTAATGATCCAATGGGGATGACTATTACGTTTCTTACCTCCACTATAAAAAATAAATGTAGTTTTTACAGTCTAATACAGCTAATTTCATAGTAATAAATTGCAAAAATTGCTGATTTTACAGTAATAAACTGTATAATTTAAAATTTTACAATTTATTACCATGCATTTTGCAATTTTAAACTGGAACCTCTGCTGCTAGTATAATACTGTTGTTTTTACAGTATAATACAGCTAAATTTTGCGGCAATAAACTGTAAAATTCCTTGCTTTATAGTAAGAAACTGTAAAATTGCTAGTTTTACAGTTTATTGCTGTGTATTTTACTGTTTTAAATTGGAACCTCGGCTGCCAGAATAATGCTGTAAAAACAATAGTCCATTTTTGCAGTGTGGTTGTAGATTTAACCAAAGTTATTCAGTTGTCTTTTTACTCCAAACTTACTCCAATTAGATACTGTAAAAATAACTTAGCTTTTATCCCATCATCACTCTTAATGAAAAAGAAGAAATCGAAAGCAATAAAAGACAAATACCGAAATATATATAAGCAATTCAGTCGTGATATACTAACATTTATGCAAAAGAAAATGTCGCTGAAGATTAAAAACAATATTAAATGGGTTTACCTGAAATGCTGTATATAGCATTGCATGTGATGATAAAAAACTAAGTAAATATGCTTTGAAAAAAATATATTACTAGTAATTATTAATCCAAAAACATATAAAAACGATTGTCATTTATGTTTGTCCTATTGATTTTTATCTATAAATAACTGTTAAAGAAAATATTTTCCATAATGTTATTTTAGATTATTCATTTTTTAAAAATATGTATAACATGCACATTGCAAAAAAACTGTTGTTTTTGCAGTATTATACTGACAGCAGAGATTCCAGTTTGAAAAAATAAAATGCACAGTAATAAACTGTAAAATTAGCAATTTTACAGTTTATCACCACAAAATTAGATGCATTATACTATAAAAACAACAGTATAATACCGGCAGCAGAGGCTCCCGTTTAAAACTGTAATATGTGCAGTAATAAACTGTAAAATTAGCAATTTTGCAGTTTATTACTGTAAAGCAGCAATTTTACAGTTTATTAGCGTAAAATTAACAATTTTTACAAATTATTATACTATAAAATTAACTGTATTATACTATAAAAACGCATCTTTTTTTACAGTGTATGTATGTACTTATGAAGGTTATTTAACTAATAACCTCGAGAGAATTCCAGAACATATTGCACTTCCTATTTAAAATGAAATTGCTGATTACGCTGCCGGGTATCTTTCATATTTTTGTTTGTTCATTTTATGAAAGAATTTTTAAAATTTGATTTGCTTTGAAATTTTCTTTTAAACAATTACTGTTTCACTTTAGTGAAATAAAAACCATAAAAAAAACTTAAGAACCATAAATTATTCTCCAAGAAATAAGATAATTTTAGCAACTCTGCCTTTAAAGATATAAAGAGTATTAGTGAAGTATAAAAATTTGATGATTGGATTTTACTTTGATGGGGCGGACTTTTCAAGTTCGAATACTTTAAAAATAATTTTCACAGTGACTATTTTTAAACCCGTCCTCTCGAAAATAGCAACTTACAAAATCCTCCTTCTTAATGATGTTGAAAAATAGTCAATATGTTAGCGACTGTTTTCTGCTACCGTCTGGAATCTTGATTACTTGAAGTTAACTGCTGAGTATGCGTTCACGTGTCACTCATGCACTGCAAAAAACGAATGTTGTTTTTACAGTACAATGAATCTAATTTTATAGTAATAATCTGTAAAAATTTGCTAATTTTACAGTGCTAAACTTTTAAAATTGTTAATTTTACAGTAAGAAACAGTAAAATTGTTGATTTTACAGTAATAAGCTGAAATTGCTAATTTTACAGTTTATTACCGTGAATTTTACAGAGTTAAACTAGAATCTCTGCTGCCAGTATTATACTGTTGTTTTTACAGCATAATACAGCTGTAAAATGTACAGAAATAAACTGTAAAATTGCTAACTTCACAGTTGTAAAATTGCTAGTTTTACAGCTTATTTCTGTGCATTTTACAGTTTTAAATTGGAACTTCGGCTGCCAGTATTATACTGTAAAAACAACAGTTCATTATTTGCAGTATGGTAGTGTTTCTATCCCAGCTGCTTTACCAAAACTAGCCAAAAATTATGTCCAAGAGTCCGAAAACATTGAAAAAATCCTAAACCGAGGTTGGTTCATCAAAAACATCCTCACAGAGAATCCAGTTCATCGCATCAAGTGGTGGGATGACATTTCGCCACTAGCACATCCAGACACACCGCTCTGCTTCTGTCTGCATCAATGAACTAAAAGACACCACCAGGACCTTTTGTGAAGTACCACAGTTTGGGGGAGATACTTTCCAAAGTTGATTCACCTTGTTTTGGAGCATGGAATAGATCTCTGCATCGGTCAAGCACTAAGATGAGATATCATCAAGAGAATCGATAAAATTTAAGGCTGCTTTGGTTAGTTGGTTTTACACCTTCTTGCCCGATGCAACTTTTTTCCATATTATCTATTATGATAGCTTGAGGATCGAAATTTTAATCTCATAATAATACGATTAGTTAGATTTTTTTTAATAGACGTGCAGAAATATTTACTCGATTCAAACAAATACATAGCTGTGGTGTAATTCTATCGGTTGTGTGGTTATAGTAAGAAACTGAAGAGCCTACTATTGAAAATTTATAAAACTTTTTCTTTGCGGAAAAAATCGTAATATCTAGTTGCCTCCAAGTCCCCTAAGTTTCCTACTATTCTAAGAAATTTAAGGATGTTATATATTAGGTTGAAATTCTGGTTAATAAATAGCCCATTAATGCCTAGCGTCCCTTTTTAGGGACGGTTCAAAAAAGTTTCTGAATTTCCCAAAATGCGTATTTCTACCAAATAACAGTGTTCAATTAGTACCTTGGTATTGTTTCAATTCGTTAAAAACAGATTGCAGCACATAATTATTACAAAGTGTGTTCTGTAGCAGTTTTAATATGATCTTTGTCAAAAAGGAACATCGTTCACAATCTCAAGGAAAAAAGCTAAGTTTTCAAAGTTATTCCCAGCTTCCCAGTTTATGTTTATTGCTGATTTTATTTCTTCTTATAAAATGCCTTTTTAAATATTATATCGTAGGCAGAAAAAAAATTTAGTAAAAAAAGTATGTACCCTCTGGGGTCTATCGTAACTTTTGGGGGACACTTTTTCTTTCCTTAATAAAAAAACTTATTTTTGACATGATAAAATTTTTAAAATTATTTTTCCTGTCCACTAGACACTATTTGTAACCAGTATACAAAATATCATTGGAAAAAAAATGTCAGACATTAATGGGTTAAACTTGAAACGTAACATACGTAAATTATTAAATTCAGATAATATAAAGGAACACATTTTTTTTAAATACTTGAGACTAAAGCCTTTTTTTAAAGAAAAGAAACAGAATTAGCTTACCTCAAATTCAAAAGAAATGTATTGCAATTTTAAACAGTTCTTTTACATACAGAATCAAATGCCCACAAATTTTTCATGCCGAAAATAGAAAATGAAGCTGCATGAGCGGAGATAGGTGAAACATTTCGGTGAAGCTGCTCAAAAGGAACTATTGTCGTGCGTGGGCAGCAAGAAAGAATTCCTTCCTGAATTGATTCTTTAGAAATTCAAATTTGCAGAATACTGAGAAGGCAATGTAATTCATTATTTAGGTACGCACGTGGTGTTTTCCCAGAAAAGAAGATAACGATAGAAAGAAAATGGATGAATTTTTATGTGACAGAAGATGAAAATTAAAAATAGCATTACTCATATTTTAGGTACACTAATGAGTGATGTAGAACGTTGTATTTAATACCGCATACATTGTTTTTCCTGTTAAATTGTTTTACTGTTGGTTGCTCAACTGCAATCAAAAGTAACAAGTGTACATTTTCAGAAAAAGCTTTTTAAGAAGCTTTTATTAATGACTTGAATCGGGGAAAGCCTCTGAAACCAACATTACTTTCGAAGTTCGTAAAGTCTATTATCAATGCCTCCTTTTGATACTAAATACCGCTCTCTGGGTTTTAACAGAGCAAAAATTAGCCCAAAGCTCGGAACACACTGCTATCTATACGAGTTTTTCGAAGCAAAAAAGGCTGCAGAAACATTAACGATTGGTTAATTTGTAAATTTTAATTCAGAAAACAAAATCAAATATTTGATTCAAATTGTTTGGAGAGTAATAAGGAAGACAAAACACGCAGCGCCGTAAAATAGATGCATTCACCAGTCATTAAAAATGACCCTCCCCCCCTCTCCGCCCATATAACTTGCACTGAAATTAGAATTTTAAAGCGATCTAGAGAGTCGTTATTGAGTACGGGTCATTCCATGTCAAGTGATCCAAAATCTGAGAAAAATTTTACCTTACATTTTTGTATTTCTTTCAAATTTGGCTCATCAATTCTACCCCTTGAGGTAATTAAAAGTCTCAATTTTTAGATTTTTATCTCTATTATTTTTTTATTTATGAGACTTTGAACTTCGGAAAAACCCTCGTTTTTCCATGAATAAGGGAAGATAAAAGGGACCATAACTCGGCACCAAATATAGATAGAACAATTTGGTAAATGGCATTTTAAAGTACGTTAGTTGCCGCTTAACTTGATATGCAACATGACTAATTTGATAAAAATTATCTTTTCAAAAAATGAAATTTAAATTTCAAATTAAAATTTCTCGAAAAACATATAATGAATTTCTTTCAAAACATTTTCAAAAATTTTTGTGTATTTTATCTATGTTTGTACCAATTTTTAGATTGGGATCTCAATGGGATCATATTTTTTTGAATTTTTGAATAAAACTGTATAGGAAAAAAATGATATTTTTTAGATTCTATTTATTTAAATACTAAGTTGTCTGGCTTGTGATGGTCTAAAAAGTAGAAAATAAACATGAATATGTTTAAAGTGAGCTGGCATGAGCTTATAGATTTGTCAGGTTCATCCCCCCCTCCCTCCCCTGCTCAACCATTCTTTTTTTTTTTTTTTCAAATCTGTTCAATATGTTTTTAAAAAAAAACTCTTTGATACAAAATGAATAGTAAACTTGTTTAAAGTTGGTAAATGGGTTCCCTTATAACTAGACGAAGTATCCCCCTCCCCACCCAAATATACCATTCACACTATACTAATATGACGTCCAACCTCGGGATTGAATTGAGGATTATTTTCACCCTAGGTATATATATTGTTTTTCGGACGAAGTGTTTCTTTTCGATCCGAACTTCAAAGTGTACTTCCATTTAATATCTGAAATTTAACTTTATGATTCATTTCATCTCCTACCCCAGCACCAATCTTCAATTTTGAAGGGAGGAATTAAATGGGTCGCCCCAAGATCATAGCAAACAGCAAAATAGCACTGTTTCTCCTTGTTCTCATTGTTTTTTCTGTTCTTTTCGCACAAAACTGATAATAAATCAAAATATCAGATCATATGTCTGTGTCTCCATAACTCTCTTCCCACATTATCTAGTGTGCAGTTGTTATTTAATTTTTTTTAATTGTTTGTGTTCTTTTTCATTTTGTTATAAAGGAAAGTAATGCAGCAAGACATATCTTTTTACATATATTAAACAAACACTGCTTTCTTGATCATAACCTCTCATGTTGTTTAACTTCTGTACAGATTGCTCCTCCCCTTTTCCTGCCTTCCCCGCTCCAAACTTTTATTTTTTTATCATCCCGTCTAACCCCATTTCAAAGCCTTAGTCTCTACTGATGTCTGGTAGTATTTCAGTTTGTTCTGTTTGTTACTCTTTCCTATTAGCTCATGAGCTTTGTCCAATAAGAGAAAGGAGAGGCAGTGGTGGGGACTGACATATAACCTGATACTTTGATTTCTTTACAGTTTTGTGTGAAAATAATGGGAAAACATTATGAGAACAAGGGTAAACGGTGCTATTTTGCTGTTTGCTATGATCTTGGGGCGAACTGTTTCTTTTTTTCCTCCAAAATTGAAGATTGGTGCTGGGGGAGGGGATGAAATGAATCATAAGTTTAAATTCAGATATTAAATGGAAGTACACTTTGTGAAGGTCGGATTGAAAAAAGAAACACTTCGTCTGTGTGTGTGAAAAACAATATATACCTAGGGGGAAAATAATCCTCAAATCAATCCCCAGGTGAAACGTCATATTAGTGTAGCGTTAATGGTATATTTTGAAGGGTTTTACTTTGCCTTGTTATAAGGAAACCCGTTTACCAACTTTAGATAAGTTTACTGTTCATTTTGTATCAAAAAGGTTTTTTTTCGCATTTGAAACAGTTTGGGGGGGGGGAATGGTTGGGTCGGAAAGGAAGGGAGGGGGAGCTGACCAATTTACAAGTTAATGCTAGCTCACTTACCTAGAGTAAAAATAATAGTCAATTCAATCCCCAGGTTAGATGTCATACTAGTACAGCGTTAATGGTATATTTGGGTGGAGGAGGGGATACTTCGTCTAGTTATAAGGAAACCCATTTACCAACTTTAAATAAGCTTACTATTCATTTTGTATCAAAGAATTTTTTTTAACATTTTGAACAGTTTTGAATTAAAAAAGAGTGGTTGTGCGGGGGAGGAAGGGGTGAGGGGGTGAACCTGACAATTCTGTAAGCTCATGCCAGCTCACTTTAAACATATTCATGCTTGTTTACTACTTTTTAGACCATCACAAGCAAGATAACTTAGTATTTAAACAAAAAGAATCTAAAAAAATTTCATTTTTTTCCTATACAGTTTTATTCAAAAATTCAAAAAAATATGATCCCATTGAGATCCCAATCTAAAAATTGGTGCAAACATAGATAAAATACACAAGAATTTTTGAAAATTTTTTGAAAAAAATTCATTATATGTTTTTTGAGAAATTTAAATTTGAAATTTAAATTTTATTTTTTGAAAAAGAAAATTTTTATCAAATTAGTTCTGTTGCATATCAGATTAAGCGGCAACTAACGCACTTTAAAATGCCATTTACAAAATTGTTCTATCTATATTTGATGCCGAGTTATGGTCCCTTTTACGTTCCCTTATCCATGGAAAAACGAGGGTTTTTCCAAAGTTCAAAGTCTCATAAATGAAGAAATAATAGAGATAAAAATTTAAAAATTGAGACTTTTGATTACCTCAAGGGGTACAATTGATGAGCCAAAAAAGAAAGAAATACAAAAATGTAAGGTAAAAAACGTTGGATCACTTGACATGGAATGACCCGTACGTAACTTTCATAACCCAACTTTTTTAAAAATTTAGATGCGTGAGCTTTTGTAATCCTTCAGTGAGTTGATAAGACAACTTGACATTGATTATCGAAAAATCCTCATATAATGATCGATTTATATCTTTTTCACATTTTTAAAGCTTTACTGAGATCTGTAAAAATAATTTTATAATTTATTCTGAAGCCATTGTCATTGCAAAATATAAAATAGTTCCCGCTATTTTCTTTTCTTTTTTTTTTTATTCCATTCCATGTAAAAAAAAGAATGCAAGTGCAAAAATCACTTCAAGTATTCGTTTTTAACTCTAATGACACGATTTCTTTAAATATTAAAATTAATTCATTAAAAAAATTGACCGTTAAGCCTGCTTTGTTCCGTTTAAAATTCTTAAAAATAAGCTATGCATGGAATTAGCAATCTGAATGCTTTTTATAAGAGCAGATAAAGAAATAACCAACAGAGAACTCATCCGAAGACATTGAAAAAAAAAAACTTTATATTTCCAATAAAACGGATTAAAGACTCAAACCAAATGGATGGCACTTATGAAATTGGTTTTTCCTAATACTAAAGAATTAATGTTTAATTGGAGTGTAAATTTTCTTTTAAATTCAACTTGCTTTCACTTCACTTTCATTCAATAGAATTTTTTATGAAATGCAACATGAACTTCTTCACATCTTTCAACTTAGAAACACTTGTTTTACTAGAAAAATATTTTCAATTAAAAAAGCATTAAAATAACCAAAAAAAAAGAGGTGGTTATCAAATAATGGAAATACCTGTCTTATTATAAGTGCTTTAAAAAATTAAATTTGATTTTTTTCGATTATTTGATTGTCATGAGTTTGTTATGAAGAGCTGGATGTTATGCGTGCTTTTTTTCCGATTTAGTCTAAGTTGATTTCATATGAAAAAATTCTAATATGAACCCCGCACTACTTCTCTTTACGTTTATTAAATAATGCATGATTTTTAACAACTAAAAAGAATGAGTGGTTGTACGCTTGTGCACTAGGGTGGGCCAAAAAGGCCTTTTTTTTTTATTTTGATGATGAGGGATGTGGAAAGGGTGCTATTGGGAGAACAAAGTGCACATAAGAAATTTGAAATTTTTTGATCTGCCGCAAATACGTTGAAGTTTGGGAAAAATGAAATTTTTTCGATATGTTTAGTAAATTTAAAAAAAAAATCTTTTCTTTTTTCGATAACGGGTAGATTGGAAAAGGTTAGGGGCATAGAAATTCTATAAAAAATTTGAGGTCTGTGGTATAATTCCTTCCTTTTCCACAAATGTCTAGAAGATTTGGCAATTTCTTAGGGGTTTTTTTTCTACGTTTTAAATTTAATTTCTTCAAAACGTTAAAATGCTCTTTTCGCCGTACTTACCTGAAATAACTACATTGTTTGTCACTTATGATGCATTTTTAAATGTTCGGTGCTGAAAATTTTGTGAAAATAATTTCCTAAAAATCTCAAAATACTGCATTTTTTCCAAACTTCAAAGCGATTGCGGCAGATCAAGAAAGTGGCCAAAAATTTTCAAATTTTTTATGTGTACTTCGCTCCCCCAATGGCACCTTTTCCGCATTCCCCATCATCTAAAAAAAAAAGTCATTTTCGGCCCCACCCTATTGTACACGCGTACGAAGCAATATTTCTTCAGAGAACGGCTTTTCAGGTATTTTCCTACACATATCACATGCGTAGAATGAAAGGGGCACTTTTTAAAATTGCTACTTTTAGAGAAATGGACTTGGAAATTTTTAAATTTTTGAAATTATCGACCTTGCTCTAATTATTATTAAAATTAACGAAACTATCACTGTACAGTAGGGTGGAGCGAAAAATTTTTTTTTTGATAATTAATTTTGGGCGGGGTGGGAAAGTTGTTCTGTCAAATCAACATCCTGAATATAAAATATCTTTTAAAAATATTGATATTTAATACTGCCCCAACAATATTGAAGATTTTAAAAAATCATAGAAATTGCCATTTTTCAGAATTTTTTTTTTTAACTTTTTTTTTCGATAATCATTTTTGGTCGGTGAAGAAAAGTTGTTTTATGCAATACAAATCCTGGATACAAAATTTCTTTTTAAAATATTAATATTTAATTATACCACAATAATATTAAACATTTTACAAAATCATAGAAATTGCAATTTTTTAGATATATTAGTTAAACTTACAATCACATTGACGACAATGATTAAAATATCTACTTATACTGGTCTGTATTGTCCTTTAATGTTAAAAAATGGCATTTGTTTACGTGACTCCAAACAAGTTTTAATAAATCCATCCCGTCTGATAGGTCCACAAACCGAAGCGGACGCTTCAGTTACTAGTTTCACGCACCTTTCAGTGGCTTGATTGGGGCAAGGGAATAGCTTGACATGGGATACTATGATATTATTTGTAGTTTGTGGATGCATGATGCACCCTGAGATAACTTGATCATTAAACTGCTTGGTTAACGGCGGCTCAGTGACTGTCACATTAGCCCAATTTATTATATCAATGTATTCAGTAGCTGCGAAGTTGAACTTAGGAATTTCAAATGTGCGAATAACATGCCTTGAAGGTTTATTTACCTACCGTGCCTTTAAAATTCTGCGCAATGCCAAAACTTGTACGTCCTGCCTGTCGTCAGCTCACATTGCAATAAGAATATTTTCGAGATGTCCGAAATATCCGTTTCGTTGAATTACTAAGTCGATGACCGCTTTTAATGAGTTCGGTAAATACCGCAATTTCGGGAGTGTACAACAAATCTTTTTAACTGCTACAACCGGAAGGTGTTCACAGCCTTTTAGGGATTTGCCAACAGGTCCTGAAAAACTTTGAGGTCCAATTGTACTACCGTCAAGGTGTTCGAAAATGTGGCGCAGAATAAGCTCATTTGCATGCAGTTTACATACAAACCAGTGTAATGGCTTTTCAAACTTTGTTTCCAAAATTCGAAGGACACCTCCTTGCACTCCAGTATTAACTGCCGTTCCGTCGCTGCCAATAACAGCAATTTTACTATTATCAATATTATTTTTTGTTAAAAAGTGCTGTATTTCTTCACTTACAATTATTGCCTTTCCAGAGCTTAAGGAAAGATGACCCATATATTCAGACCCTGGTTCCTTTATCAAGCTTATATGCTCCTCTAATATAACTTTTCTCCTTGATTCCTCCTTGAAAAGAGTTTTATCTTTCCTGCCATCAAAGTATAAACCTATTTGATTAGATTTCATATCAACCAAGGTTGTATTAGTTACCAGAGCTCTTTCTTTTTGTCTGGATCGTCTACTTTTACTTCTGTCCACAACTTTTGATAAGTCACTTTGAGAAACCAAACCAACATCTTGGAGTATAGCTGAGACAATCGCTGCTCCAGCTCTGTCAGAAATTTTATACCTATTACCTTTATTATTATACCTTAATTATACCTTTTAGCTACTGCGGAATACTCTTTTAAACCACTAGTTGCATGTGATGTACTCGGTCCAGTTTCTTGATGTGTTTCATTTGAAAATGTTCCTTTTTCTTTCTTACTGGTGAGCTTGGGCATGTGCTGCTGCTGATGGAATGAGTAGACATTGTATTTTTTTCCAGAAATAATTCAAATTTTCTCTTTCGATTTATTCTTTGAAGATTATTTTTGTTGATTTCACATCAATGTTGCCAATGGTCATCTTTCTGTCAGTGTGTTGATCAAGCAAAAATGTCTTTCTGCAATTGATATTTTTCGCATTGTTTCACAGATGCAAGAGTCAAAAGAGTCACACTTGCATGTTGCTATGTCAAAAAGGTACTTGGCATTCTTTCTGAATAGTTTTATCTTATCACAAAAACTTTTTACATTTTTTTCTTGATGCATAAGGTTTTAATAAGTTTCTATACTTACCATGATATGCTTTAATTTTTTACACTATCTCACGATGGTGTTTAACCAGAATTGAAGCTAATTCCCATAGTTTCATCACCTTCTCAGCAACTTCTTCACATGTTTCACTAACTAGGTTCTTGTATTGTTTTGGTTTGCTGCTGCTCTATCACAGCCACACATAACACAGCATTATGTCTTCATAAGTAGGTAAACAATTAATAGGTAAATCACACCCACGTCCGAAAACAGGGCACACAAATTTGCTTCTTAACTATGACATTACATCATTTAAACACAATTCAACCTCTAAAATAATTATAGAAGCTTACAAAAGCGAATTGACTTGGAATAAAGTGAAATCTGCTAGACAGTAGACGACTCAATGGAAGCAAATGCGACACGATGTACGCCAGAATGGTTTTACCCTACATTTCACAACAGCCCCACAGACAGTGGGCAAGGGGGGAGGGGGAGTAGAGGCTTTTTGTACTGGAGCCAAGGAGGAGCGGCTAACTGAAAGGGAAAATAAAAAATGGAAATAACTACATTTTCTAGGATTTTGTCAAATATTTAATATTATTGGGGCAGTATTAAATATTAAAATTTCAAAAAGATATTTTACATTCAGGATGTTTATTTCATATAACGGCTTTTCCACCCCGCCCAAAAATGACTATTGAAAAAAATTTTTGAAAAAAAAAATATTGAAAAATGTGAATTTTTATGATTTTTTTTAATGTTGAACGCTGTTGGGGCAGTATTAAATATTAATATTTTAAAAAGATATTTCATATTTAGGATGTTTAGTACATAGAACAACTTTCCCACCCCGCCCCATTTAGATTTGAATAAAAAAAATTTTTAACATGGAGGACCGCTCCACCCTACTGTACAGTTGATATCAGATTC
>JAXGGA010012778.1:0-37539 GCA_038373865.1 Uloborus plumipes | reverse complement strand
TAATAATACGGATATTTTATATCGTCATTGCATTTAAACACTGATTTAAATCTCATTATAACTCCAAGTGACTTTGAGCGTGGAAAAATATTATATTCCTTTTTGTTCCAAAACAAAATATCTTAAAGAACTACTTATAAATTACTTATGTAAAGCCATTGATACTTGCACATTTAAATGCATTATTAATATAGAAATATTTTATTTTCTACAATTATTGATATTGGTAATGAAAAAAGTGTTGGACATTATTTTTTGGAGACCAAGGTGCATAATGAAGAAGAAAAACAACACTAGGCAATACTGACAACAGTGGAAAACGTCGGGGTTTCAAAACAAATACACTAAAAAAAAGTACTGTCCGTCCGTGAAAGCCACGCCTGGCATTCGCGAACAGTTCCACTTAAAAAAGAGTAGATGGATTGTGGGTGATAACTTTCCGAAGTTTTCAATTCAAAACTTGCATTTGCCACATCCTTTTGACATATTCAACTAAACTATGTATTTGAAATTAGCATCGTACCACGTTGTTTGATACGGCTCAAATTGCTTATTATTATTCTTCCCTTTATTGTTATCCATCACGTAGCACACCCTTAAAAAAAATGTGGTATGGACACCACACTACTTCCTTTTACGTGTTAATTTCTTAGTAGTTGCCTTAAGTGTTAAAAAAAGTGCTTGGAGTGAGCAAGGTAACAATTCAAATACTTACTCCCCTAATCTATCACGAAACAATGCAAAAAATATTTTACAATGGTTAATTTTCTAAATATGGCTGATTTTAATATCATTCAGTGAATTTTTCGCAAAATATCGCCAATAGCGCCAAATTGAACCCAAATTTTAAAAAAATAATTTTTTCGCCAAATTTGTCGCCAACTTGGCGACAAAACACTTGGCGACCAAAAGCTTGGCAACATATCGCCAAGTGGTCGCGCCAATTCATATCACTTGAGTCTGTAATTAAATTAACACTGATTTACCCCTAAAAAGGGGTAAAACACCCCCTTGGGAACATTCAAATGCAACCACAAGGGGAGGTGCACAACTAGACCATCCTCAGAGCCTACATACCAAGCTAGAAGCTTCTACGGCATATAGTTTTTGAGTTATGCGACCCACATACGCACATACGCACATACAGACGTCACGAGAAAACTCGTCGTAACTAACTCGGGGGTGGTTGAAAAGGATTTTTCGGCTGCTTATATGTTGGTAGGTACATATGCACGTGCTGAAAGGTCGAAAAAACTACTGAACATTCATTCGGGGGTGAGCAAAATCAAAATTTAGACTCAAATTTGAGTGATTTTTTTTTTCGCGATCACAATACTTCCTTTACTTCGTAAAAGGAAGTAAAAACCTCGTAACTGTCTGTTCATGAAAGCCTTGCTTGGCACTCGCGGACAGTTCCACTTAAAAAAGGGTAGATGGGTTGTGGGTGATAACTTTCCGAAGTTTTCAATTTAAAACTTGCATTTGCTATATCCTTTTGACACATTCAACTAAACTATGTATTTGAAATTAGCATCGTTCCACGTTGTTTGATACGGCTCAAAATGCTTCTTATTATTTTTCCCCTTATTGTTATCTTACCTAACACCCCTATTTTGGTAAGATCAGAGAAGACCTGACGCATGCGTAAATGCGCGGAAGGTTTTACCTAAGAAGATCAGACAGAGTATAGCAGAGAATTGGTCTTGCACAACACGTGATTAAGTTTCACTGCTGTATAAATTTTATGACTTAACGAGGCCTTTGAAAGAAAAGTACCCCACCATGCTAAAATAACGAATGTGAAAAACCTCGTTTTTCAAGATAGAATTTTACAAATAATTAAAATTTAAATGATACCTTCGAACGATAGTTTTACACTTAAAAATATCTATAAGAATTTAAAAATTGAAAATAACCAAACACGTCAGGTGGAAAAAAATTATATGCAGTGTTTTGGCTCTCCTGAAAAGTGCCAATTTTTCACATTTGTAATTTTAGCATGGTGCCGACGATATTATCGGATTGCACAAACGTTTTGTAGAATCACTAATGATACTGAAACACAAATTATGAAATATTAACTTAGAAGACATATATGGCTGCTTAAAAACTGCTGTTTTATGTCCATTTTCTCTTTTTGTTTTCGCTTTACATGGAAATGTATTATAAAGGGCAACGTGTTAAATTATAAATAGCACAATATTTGCGAAAAATTGTAATAGGTAATTCAAAAAATTGATTCCTTGAATTACCTATAACTTTTCATAACTTACATTTTATAATAAAAAAATGCTATAAGAATACTATTATCTAAATAAAACAAACATGATATTTCCAAATTATTTTAAAATATAAATGTCCTACTTTATTTAAATATTCTAAAACAAATTACTATTGCAATATTTGACTCAACTGAATTATTAACATCACTAATATCTCGATGTACCGCTAAACTCAAGTGAAAAAACTTTCAATCAAAATTCAGAAACGTTGAAAAAGTTCCAGCATACTTAAATTACAACCTTCAAACTCAATTTCTCACTTTCAAAATGTTACGTTTTTGAACTTCATTCTTAGTTTTTATAATCCGCTACACTTGCTTTGTTTTAGTAAGACCACGAAACAATTTTGCTTTATTTGATTTAAAAAAAGTTGTAACATCAATTCGAAAAGCTTCTTTCACAAAATTTAGAAAGCTCATTTCTGTTGTTCGCACTTTGAAGATTTATTTAAAGACACGATTTTATGACTTAATTATATTAAGAAAACTTTTATGGACAATGGAAGCTCAATAAATTAAATTTGCACGAAATTTCGTTTCTCGTGTCACTTCGAACGCAGTATTTGTCCACTTTAATGTAATTGCATTAAGTTTCTCTTTCAAAAAAGTAGAACAATATTTGCTTCAGAAACATATTTTCCAGTTTTGAATTTGCTGAATCGAACAATATTTAACGAATTATTTGATTTCAACCTGAATAAATACGAAACTATCTAGTGAACCACTCTGAATAAACTTAATAATTGCACTTTTCAGTTACGTAAAATAGATTTTTGATATATATCTTTTTTGTAAGTCAGCTTTTTTTTAACTCCCTCTAATTTAAATATATTTTACAAATCGATTTTATGACTTATTCATGGAAAGAAGGAAATTTAAGTCAAAGTGTTAACCTTCAGAACTTATTATTAACAAAAGTTTAAGTGACATACATATTTTCACGCATCTTTATTTCAATATTGCAGCGTATAGATTTTTAAAAACACTCTAAATATATACTCGAATTAACGCCTATTTCTTTTATCGTATTAAAAAAGTATTACTTTTTTTTTTTTTTTTTGACTCCCAAACAAGGTTACAAGTATAAAGCAGTGAGTAACCGCCCCTAAGCAAGGGCTAAGACAGGAACATGCAATACACCGCCAACTCGGTTATTTCGATCCATGGACTGCAGTTTCGGGCTTATTATGCCCTCATTAGCATGGAATACGAAAGTGAACGAGTTGGAGGCAAAAATCCTCTTATAGAGCAAAGAGAGCCGAAACAAAAACCATTAGCTACCAGTTTTTTTTTTTTTTTTTTTTTGGCTCTCTTTGCTCTATAAGAGGATTTTTGCCTCCAACTCGTTCACTTTCGTATTCCATGCTGATGAGGGCCTAATAGGCCCGAAACTGCAGTCCATGGATCGAAATGAATGAGTTGGAGGTGTATTGCAAGGTGCAAGTGTTCGACAGCTTTTGAAAAATAAGAAGGTCTTTCAATATTTATTCAATGGAACCAAAAGTAGAGATCTTGATTTTCAACAAATTAATTCAGATAGTAAAGAACAACTGTTAGCACTCTCAAATACGTATTTTGTTTCAATTGTTTACCGATTAATTTCCTGAAAATATCCTTAAAATTATGAATTCAACAAATTAAACTTTTTTTGGCAAAATCTTGAATGAATGTGACTTTATTAAGAGACGAGCACTGTAAATATGTTTGGCTGGACTTATAAAAGCAATAATGACTATGTGCCAATTCTAAAAGTTTTCCTGATGATCATTATTAGTTAGCAAGCACACAATTTCGGAGTACCTTTTAAAACTACAGTTTTGGTAGATAGTTCTCCTTGAAAGAGAAAATTTATCAATCATATCAATCTTACTGAAAGTGAGCTACGCATTAACTTACCTTGTTTAGTGCATATCCTTCATTTGAAGGTGTTGTTTCTCAGTTTGAATTAATATTAAAATTTCCTTCAAATCAATTATTTGGGAAAAATGGGCAAATTGCACGGAGCTGCGATTCCCTAAATAGTATAACCACAACCAGTCGGATTTTTTTAAGCAGATTCGGATATAGATTTGCAAAAAAAAAATGCTGTTTAACCGTTCGTGGTTTTTTTTTTTTTTTTTTTTTTTTTTTTTTTTTTTTTTTTTTTTTTGTATTGATAAATGTGACTATCCAACGAAAAAACCACAACAATGAGCTTACCAAAAGTTTGTTTTATTCGTTCTTAAATTACTTTTTCAAATTTATTTATTTGTAGTGGGTGATTCTAAGTGCTGAACTGCAGTAGTAGTGTGCGATGTATAGTTAAAAATTTTCACTTTCCTTAAATTTACAGCAAAATTCATGTGGCATTCGATTGAAGTTAAAAAATAAATATTTTTAAGCTTTAATTTTAAAAGCATTAAATGAGAACGTGATTTTCCTGGAGCCATCAGAATGGCAAAACTCGGGAATTTAGTTTCACTGATTCCAATCAAACTTGACAGCCACATCCTTCAAGGTCTAATTGAAATTCCTGGAAGCAAATAAGCATTCCCTTGGGTTCAATTTGAATTTCATTGCTGTTCTGTCTAATGGAAACTAGGATTTTTTTAATATGGGGTTCCCATTTCTTGTTTGAAATACTTGAAGAATCAAAAGAAGAAATATTGTGCGGAATAAAAAAATTTATCTGATGCAATAGATTTTTTTTAATTAATTGAGATCTTTGATTTTGGAAAGCTTATTTCAAGAATTTTTTCGATAAAATATAACATAAATTTTTTATTACTTTTCAATGTTTGGCATTTGTGTTTATAAATTTTCTCAAATTCAAGGTGAGAAATTTCAATATTTATCGATTATTCAGCGTAGTTTCGCCATGGGTTTAGGTTTATCCTACATAAATTAAACACTTCTTATACGTCTTTGAGCTCCGATATGAAGCTTTTGTTATAGTGCATTGCTTGGTGTAAAACATATAATATATCGTTGTTCCATTATGTACTTTAGTTCAATTTATGCGAACTTCGGTGTTGTGTAAAGTCCGTGGAATTATTCAAACACCTAAAATCGTTTCTCTATGTTTTTAAATTCTAAACCTAAAAAAATATATTAATAAGTTGTAGCAAAAGCTAAGTTTCATGTATGATATTCGTCTCCTAATTAAAACATGAGTGCTACTTTTTATTCCTACCAAAGCAGTGTAAACTTTACTTTCAGGGTTTTTTACATATGTGTATGCGTTTCAATTGAGTTCTTTGCATTTCTATACACTCCACTAAGAAATCTAATTTTGTGCACTATGGATAAAATACAGTGAACTCTCACTTATGAGCCGACCCAAGGGACCAACAGAAAAGGGCGCATAAGTGAAGAAGCCAATTTAAAAGCCTAAAATGCAACATAAGTTCTAATGAGATCATGAATAAGAATGTTTCTATAGAAAATGGTCATATTACTACGGTTTGGCAACTACTGAAACTTAATTGCAATGATAAGGAGAAAACAAAAATTGTAGCATACCTAATCACAAACTGGTCATTTTTAAAACGATCCATAATAGATAATGGTCCCTCCCCGAACTCTAGTTTATGTGGAAAAAATGCCTTCCGTGAGCAATAAAAGAGAAGGATCAAAGAGGAAAGTGAAGAAATATGCTCCTTTTTCAAGAAAATAAATTAAATTGTTTACATTTTTCAAAAATTCGGTACATAAGTGAAACATTTATCTTTTAGTCCAGGCTAGAAGGCCATATACCTAAAATTTTTACATATATGACATTTTTTGGTGGTTTCTATATGAATTCGACCTGCTGATTCCGAATCCGTTGAGTGCCAGACTCTAAACCTTGAGCATTTTTGTCAAAATGGCGAAATCCAATATGGCTGCTGTAAAAGGTACGAAGCAAATTAATGGAATCGTGCGTGCAATGAAACCTTTTATACACTTAAAAATGATTGTACTCTTTAGTCAAAATGTAATTTCATTGAAAATTAATATTTATGAAAAGTATACGAATAAAAAAATTATCAAAATGGTAAAATTCAAAATGTCAGCCTAAAACGTTGTAAGGTTCGATTTTCAGGTATAAATCATTTTTTAAACCGTAATTTACATGAAAATACAATGTTTTAACACAGATAAATGTTTAAAATGATATGCAGAGAGCATAAAAATGTGATTTAGCCTAAAAATAACACTGAAAAAATATTTTGAAACATTCCAAACTTAAGTTTCGGGATTTTGCCGGCTTAAACCAATTTCCTCCAAGAAACAAGTGTCTTTTGCGAAAAAGTTTCCCATATTGATACAAGTTGCATGAATGCGAACTTCTCACTGGTGTAAAACGTATTTTTAGCTACCAGTTGGAAGGTATATCCAACTTGTTTGTTTAGTGTTTCGCCTTCAGCTCGATAATGGATTGTCCAGATTGACTTCACCCAAGTAAGTGTATGTACAATCTCTCGATATTGTAGTTTTGGATGAATTGCAAACAAATTAGCGGCTCAGCTATTTGCTTGCAATTTTTGCCTTAGCACTGGCCATATTTGTCAAACTGCTCCAGGAGCTTTCCTCGTAAGTTAGAAAGGTGCTGAACTGTTACCATCAACCTATCTAAGAGTTTTTGAGAAGTTTCCAATTTCTTGCCGTAAAGTAACTTACTTTAATTTGGAAGGTTTCTAAATTCTTTCGGAATACTACTGACTTTAGCTAAGTAGTGAGTCATAATCACATCAGCTTCTTCATGATCATCACATCACATCAGCTCTTCATGAAAAACAAAAACTTGTTGAATTCCAATACCAATCTAATCGGAAAAGAATCGGTACCAGTAACAATTACACATTGACCTGGGGATCAAACACAGTTGGCTCACAACAAATTTAATTACTTGCGTCTTATTTGGTACTACTTTCAGTACGATGTCTCTTCTAGAAAGTGGTGATTTATCATTAAGTTGAAAAACACAATAGATATTTTTCTCTTATGTGGCTCGACATTGTGACGTAGTACTAAGTTTATCGTATCTCTCAAACAGATTGTGTACCACTAGAATGGTTTGTATCTCGTGCTTAATAAGGTTTTCTACACCATCAATACAATTACTCAAGCAGCTGGCTTTGCGGGTAAAGGTACTGCCCACAATGTTGCACATTCACCAAGAATGATAATTTCTGGACGACTCTTACCGCCTACCCTGAAAACTGCCTTTAGTTTTGACTCTAGTACAGATTTATTAGGACCTCTCATATTGCACTCATTATCAAATAAAGCAGTAGGAAGAGGAGCCAGTTCATGACTAAATAATTTCTGCAAGGAAGCTTTCCCTTGATGACTTCATTAAACCACATACCATTCTTGTGTCCGGTGTATGATTTGAATCACAGATTTTAGTCTTCTTTGGGGTGAACGTAACCATTGTTTTAACCTTCTTAATGTTTAGTGGCATCTTTGAGGCCTAGTTTTGTCATATGCATGCCATTGTGTCTTGCCAATTTTTCCCGAGTCCTCTGCATTTAAAGTTCTATCAATACTTTACGCTTAAGTCTATATCACATTAAGAAAGGAAAAAAAAAAACTAAACACATTTTTATAGAGATGGTAGGTATAGTGATTTGTACAGTCATTTGAAGTAGTAAAATAAAAAAGGGCTTTCTGTTAAAATAAAGCATCAAAATAGAAAACTTTGCAAATTTTTTAGTTAAGTAGTAACAATTTTCTGTTCTGCTGTCTCACAGGCATTTTTAAAAGTCTCTCAAGACTTTTTTCTCCTTTTTAGTTTAGTAACAATGTTTTGTTCGGTTGATTCGCAGACGCTTCTAAAGTTATGACAAAACATCTATCGAATATATCTCATTAGCCCTAAGCATTTTTTCGCTTTTTCATTGGGAATTTTTTTTTTTTGTAGTGCTGTTTCTCATACGATTCTATTACTACTGGAAAATATGTTTTTATTTGTCTGGTATGTTTTAAGCCAATTTCTCTCTTCACAGTTTCACAGTAAAAACAAAGCGAAACACTCCTGGAAAATAATGGGCAGTTATAGGCTTAACTTCTGCCAGTAACATACCTGGAAGACATCAGGAAAGTTTCCTGATGAAGGTCAGAAACCTTGCTAAAGAATTTATAACGCTTCCAAACAAAAGTCAGTCACTTTACGGCAATAAATCGGAAACTTGCGAAAAACTCTTAGATAGGTTGATGGTAGCAGTTCGGCACCTTTCTAACTTACGAGGAAAGCTCCTGGAGCAGTTTAACAAATATGGCCAGTGCTAAGGCAAAAATTGCAAGCAAATAGCTGAGCCGCTAATTTGTTTGCAATTCATCCAAAACTACAATATCGAGAGATTGTACATACACTTACTTGGGTGAAGTCAATCTGGACAATCCATTATCGAACTGAAGGCGAAACACTAAACAAACAAGTTGGATATACCTTCCAACTGGTAGCTAAAAATACGTTTCACACCAGTGAGAAGTTCGCATTCATGCAACTTGTATCAATATGGGAAACTTTTTCGCAAAAGACACTTGTTTCTTGCAGGAAATTGGTTTAAGCCGGCAAAATCCCGAAACTTAAGTTTGGAATGTTTCTAAATATTTTTTCAGTGTTATTTTTAGGCTAAATCACATTTTTATGCTCCCTGCATATCATTTTAAACATTTATCTTTGTTAAAACATTCTATTTTCATGTAAATTACGGTTTAAAAAATGATTTATACCTGAAAATCGAACCTTACAACGTTTTAGGCTGACATTCTGAATTTTACCATTTTGATAATTTTTTTATTCGTATACTTTTCATAAATATTAATTTTCAATGAAATTACATTTTGACTAAAGAGTACAATCATTTTTAAGTGTATAAAAGGTTTCATTGCACGCACGATTCCATTAATTTGCTTCGTACCTTTTACAGCAGCCATATTGGATTTCGCCATTTTGACAAAAATGCTCAAGGTTTAGCGTCTGGCACTCAACGGATTCGGAATCAGCAGGTCAAATTCATATAGAAACCACCAAAAAATGTCATATATGTAAAAATTTTAGGTTTGATGACATTTCAATGGACACTAGCCTGGACTATTTAGAGCGAAGCATAAACGAATTAAATTATCATTATTTTACTATGAAATGTGCTGGGACCACTGAAAATCGTCGTACAAGTGAAAAAGACGCATAAATGAGGCGGTGTATAAGTGAGAGTTCACAGTATTGATTCAGCGACTTGTTCGCTTTGCACTGTTAAAACTACAAGTTGCATGTGGCACCTTTAAGGGTGAAAAGTTGTAGCACCAGCGGCACCCCTTGAAAGGTGTCACTTGACTCCCTATGGTACTTTTGAAGGTGCCGTATGCAATCAATTAGCACCCTATGCATACCTTATGGCAAACTAAAAGTGCCATAGTGAGCTTAATATCACCTTCAAAGGTGACAAAGGGAGTCAAGTGGAAACCTTTCAGATGGTGCCACTGGTGCTACAACTTTTTACCCCTTAGTCTCACCCTTAAAGATGCCACATGCATCTTTGTAGTTTTAACAGTGTACAGTTTAACAGTTGTAGTTTGAAACCTGTAGTTTTAACATTGAAGTCACTTTCATTAATTAAGAGTTTTTTAAACAAGGTGGATAATAACCTGCTTAAACATTTTAAAATATTTTCTTTGCTTTTTTTTAATCTGATTAATTCAAAGGTCTTTTAAATCTGAATTTTCAACATTATGATCAAACTGATCACAGGACACCGCTATCATTTATTACATGTTACGCAACAGGCAATTTCTTCTACTCCTGTTATTTCTCCGTAGAAATAAGCATTACTTTATATGAGCTGTTTTAAATGATGCTGCATACACATGGAGAGTCAAAACTTTTACAAATTGTGTTAAGCATGGATTTGAGTTCATCTTTAGTATATTAAGTGAACTAATTTAATAAAAAAAAGTATGTAAGTATATTACCCGTTAGAAACGCACAAAAACTGTCTACAAAGTAAAACTAAGAACCCTTTCTTCTATTAAATATCTAAGACTGTATTCGCAATAAGGATGAAAATATAAAACAAGTTTCACAGAAAGCAACTCCCATAGAGATTATTTGATCGGAAAGCTTAAAAAACTTTTAATACTTTCAGCTTCAGAAGAGTAACTGGAAATACTTAAACATAAATAAATGCATGAAATCAATCTTTTATCTAAATACATCAGTTTCCTTGACATCGTTTGAACTCTCCCTGAATTTAAAATAGTAGGGTGATACGTTACAGTGACAAGCAGCATATGTTTTGGTAAGATTATGCCAGAAGTAAACGGAAAAAAGCATTTGAACGTCATGCGAGAGCTTCAGCTTGTCAAAATACATGACATTTTTTTTTCATTTTCTTGTATGATTTTTTTAGATTTTAAGTGTGGTAAGAAACTGTGTTCTTACAGTCATGGGTTAGAACGTTTTTGTTATGTTTTACATATAATCACTAAAGTAAGTTTATTTTACTTGATAATTGAAGGGTTTGGAAGATGAAGGGGCTATGTTACATTTTAAAACATGACCACTCTGGACAATGGTAAGCAATGGATACAGATCAGATAATAAAACTTGGTACATCAAAAAGTAGATGTCATTAGACCAGCTTCATACGCACACTAATAACAAAACTAGAAAACAAAAAAAATGCAACAACTGCAACAATAAAAATTTGAACTTTAATTACTCGCAATTTTTGTTTTGTCACAGAGCCCCTTCATCTTCAAATCCCTTCAATTTATTTATCACCTCTTCGTATGAAGTAAATGACGTTTTATGTGCACGGAAAATATTTTACTCAGATTTCAATGTAAAGTTCCTAAACTTGACTAATTTTTTCGTGCTATACAGGGTGTTTCAAGTCAACCTTCATGACCTCTAATTCCTCAACCGTTCGTCCTAGATGCTTATTTTCAATTGCAAATTTGCTCAAAATGAGGTAGAGAGTTAAACTATTGAAAGTTTGAAGCGAAAAAATAATTCAGTCAAAAAATACTTTTTATAGGGACTCTGGGTCCCCAAACTTATATTTAGGGAAAGAATCTCCATTGAAAAATAATACTAACACAAAAAAATGACATTTGTGCGATCAAAATTCACGGAGATATTCGAGTTTTAAGTGCGCAGGGCCCGTAAACAAATTGACAAAAGAAAATTTTCCCCCTGCCAGCGGAATAACGAGTTTTTAGATTAGGTGCGATAGTTAAATTTGTTTCGTCCATGTCAGAAAACATTCACTTCTCATTGTATTCAAAAATAAATACAAATGCTACAAGACTACAAAACAAGACAAGGTAAATTATTATACAATTTTATACAAAGATATTAAACACACGAAATATGTAGAATCTAAAAAATAATATACATTGCGATTACATTGTCCGTAAAGCAACACCATTTCTACACACTGTTCCGTAGTGTTGTACATCGTAACTTCAGGCCTTAACGAAATGCATTTAGTTAAGCCGATTTTATTCTGCAGTGAAGGGCCTACGTTATTTCAAGCAATCACAATACAATCAGTAAATTTACATATTTGCGAATTCAGCAAGACATTTTCATTCTTTCTTATTCAATTTTTTTCGTATTTTAATTCCTATGTTAAATAACTTTTACAGTTAAATATATTTTTGGAAAATAAAGAATATTTTGTTATTAAAGAACTCTGAATGTGGCGACTTTCGCGTGTATATGGCCCCCAAAATCACTTAAAATAACACTAGTGTAAAGTGGTATAAGTTATAAAGTTTCATGTTTCATTTCTCTATGGATTTTGATCGCACAAGTGTCATTTTTTTGTGTTAGTATTATTTTTCAATGGAAATTCTTTTCCTAAATATAATTTTGGAGGCCCGGAGCCCCTATAAAAAGTTAAATTTTTTATTTCTTAACCAATTATTTTTTCACTCCAAACTTTCCATATCTTAACTCTCCTCCTCATTTCGAGCAATTTTGCAAATGGAAGTATGCATCTAGGACGAACGGTTGAGGAAATAGAGGTCATGAAGGTTAACTTGGAACACCCTGTATATACCTTCATATGTATGCATATAAGCACACACGTACTAGTTGGGACCAAAAGAAATTCACCCCCGATCTGAATCTTTTGCTGCCTATTCGCCAAACCAAAATTTCAGACGTGGTTATCTTTAATTATGCGCTAAGGATGTTAAATTTTTAAAACAGTACAAAGCTCACAATTTCGGGAATAGTGAGAGAATTTCAACTTTTCGAATGGCAACACACACTTTTTCTGGCTCAAACTTTTCAACGCATGGAAAATTTCAAATGATTTTTTTCAACAACTATTTTAATTGTTCAAAATTATGTTTAATATTTTTTATACCAAGTCATATGACGTTTATATCAGACTGTTTAGCATTGCACTTCTTTAAGAATTTTCTTATGAGCAATGAAAAAGTTAAATAGATGCAGTTTTCAGGTTTAACAATACTAAAAAATGGATGTTGTTTTTACAGTATTATGCAGCTAATTTTATTGTTAACTGTAAAAATTGCTAATTTTACAATTTATTGCTGTGTATTTTACAGTTTTAAAGTGGAACCTCTGCTACCAGTATTATACTGATGCTTTTGCAGTATAATGCAGCTCATTTTCTAGCTGTAAAATTGTGGTGATATACTGTAAAATTGCTGCTTTACAGTAATAAACTAAAATTGCTAGTTTTACAGCTTATTACTGTGCATTTTACATTATTAAACTGGAACTTCTGCCGCCCGTATTATATGGAAAAACAACGGTTTATTTTTTGCAGTATAGTCTCATAACAACGCAATACGTGCTATGATTACGCTCTGTTCCTGCAATGCTATGAACTTTCAATTTGTCTTTTAATAACCGCCCGTATGAGAAGTTTATACACATAACTGCGTGGTATGACGGGGGCGTATTTGTATGTGTATGAATTGTAATAAAATAATGTACAAAATATTACAAGGTTTTCATAAACCATTATTTTACATAATTTATTAGGGTACCCTGTTGTAAATTAAAGAGGTGAGCTTTTTTTTAATACATCTAGTAAATACTTAGCCTAAATCTGGATTACTTTATTCTGCCTCAAATTTTTGTTACACTTCTCAAGACCTTTTAACCCTTTAACTGTCAAGTTATTTTGATGATTTGGGTGCACAAATTGTCAAATTTATTTATTGCAAAAATCAAATGTTTAGTACAAAATAAAATATACTTAGCAGTTAAAAATTGATATTTTGAAACACATAGGTAAAATATTTAAAGTTTTGTCGCCGCTGCATATTTGCTTGAGCCGGCTGCCACTCAACATGGCAGTTGTAAAGTTCGCTTCTTGTGGAGCATTATTTTCTAAAAATAAAAAAAAAAATATTTCTAAAAAATAAATAAATGAAAAAAAAATTAATAAATAAAAGTGAATACCTTTCAGTAATTCAGTCTTGTGTGGTATAACTGGAAACACTTTTCCAAGCACAAACCCGAGAAACAGTCGGGTATGACAAAGAGATGAAGCCGAAATAAACGTCTCCCTATATATATTCGGGTATAACAATACGATGCACTCAAAAAAAAAAAAAAAATACCCCGAGTAATACTCAGGCTTGACATTTTCGAACACCAGTGCTGTGCCCGAGATTATCTCGGGCATGACAGTTAAAAGGTTAATACCCCTACGAGCGGGCTTTATCATTCAAGTTCCTCTATCGCTTTAACTATTTTTGAACAAACAATTGGAAAATACGAAAATGCTCCCCAAAAATTAAATCAAGCAAATTTTTAAGTTATGCCTTTCCAAAAAAAAAATAAAAATAATGATCGTAAAATCGTGGGGAGAAAAAGATTTTCAAGTTTTAAAATATGTATTTGACATTATTATTCTTTTACTTTCTTATCTTTAAGACACTACACATCTCCTCCTAACTTTCCATCCTCTATCTCATCAGTAGAAATTTACACTGTTAAAACTACAGGTTGCATGCGACACATTTAAGGGTGATAAGTTGTAGCACCAGCGGCACCACCTGAAGGTGCCACTTGACTCCCTATGGCTCCCTTGAAGGTGATATTAGGCTCCCCTATGGTCACCCATTAGGTGCCATAAGGTACCCATCTCCCCCAAAGTCCTACTTTGCTGCCTCAATATGGCGGGGGAGTGTCCCTGGGCGGAAAGGGTGAAGTACGTCGGGAGTTTTTACTCCTGGCAGAGTTACCCTTGGCGTGAAGGCTATTCCGTTTTGCCTAGCTAAAGCTAATTAGGCAAAGGCAAAGTCAGACTTCAGTCCTTTGGGGCCTCACATCTTTTACATCTCAACTGAAGCTGCACTATTTTACCCTTTATCATGAACCATAAATTAAAGTTTTTAAATACTGGCACGTCCGTCCCTCAGGATGACTGGTACGAGGGTTATCGTCCTGGGGCTGCTCTTAGACTAATAATAGAAGTATACAGACGGCTCTGGCCAGGTTCCGCAGCGGGCATCTTTGTTCTCTGCGTTACGAGTCAGGGTCTAAAGCTTTCCCTCTCTGCCCAATTTATAATATTTCTCGTGCTGATCCTGCTCATATTTTGTCATGCATTGGCTGCCTGAAGAGTCAATTGTTTTCCTCTTACGAGTTGCTACTTGGGAAATTGCTTTCTCACGGGTTCATGGATTTGATTTAGATGATACTGTCTAACAAGTGGGATAAGTCACAACAACACAACACAGGTACCCATTGCGCGACACTTGACTCTATATGGCACCTTCAAGGGTGCCAAAGAGTGTCAAGTGGCACCCTTCAGGGGTTGAAGCTGTTGCTACAACTTTTCACCCTTAAAGATGCCACATGCAACCTGTAGTTTTAAGTGTAGTTTTAATGGATTGACCACTATTATAATTTTCACTACTTTTGTATGTTTCACTTCCACAATGAATATCACTCTTTTGTAAAACGTCAAATATTTCCCTCCTTGAAGAAAAAACCTAGCCATGAATCTAATTTCGACTACTCCATACATACTGATAGGCATTGATATCTGTTCTGTGTTCTGGAATTGCTCTTTTTATTTTCTGTATCTTTCATTCGATTGAAAATATTTGCATGTAAAGCTTTAAAAAAAGTTTAATAAGAACTTTAAGCAATGCTATATGATTTCTAACTTTTAATTACTTTTCCAGCTAAACATGCTTTTTAAATTACTTTTCACTTTGCATTCGCTTGCGGAGCGTTCGATTTTTGAAGTCATTTTGACTAATTTTCAAAAATTCTCTCAGATGTAAGTGAGTGTAACAAATTATTAAAGCTTGCTTTCGAATTAATTTATGCTTGCCATTAAAAGTCAAACTGGGTTAGTTTTATGATAGAAATAATTAATCCGCTAAGGGGGAATAATTTTAATATCTGAAATTTCTGATTATTTTACCACTTCCGATCCAGTACTGCAAAAAATTGATTTTTCCAGGAATACTTAATAAGCAAAAAATGATAAATTTTGCTGCCCAGCTCAGACACAACAAGAAGTTCTATCAAGAACTAAACGAGCCTACTTTCCCGTACATCGACATCGGCATTCTAGTATCTGAACAATATTCTCTTGATTATCTGAGGCTAAAAATTATGTGAAACATACCTTTTTAACACTTAAAGCTGATTTCTAAAAGCAAAATATACCGCTCTCATCAGATGAAATAGACACGTAAAAAGTAAATAAACGAATAAATAAAGTCTTGTCGCACCTTATTATAGTTCTTCCGTAGAAAAATTAATCAACCGTTTTCAAAAAAAATTAAGCACAAAGAATATCAAAACACATTTTACCAAAAAAGGAAAGAAAAAACTCGTTCGTTAATAAAATGTATCAAATTTCATTTTTAATCCGTTTCCAGTTATTAAATATAAATGAAGAATAAAATACTCTCGTGAAAGAGAAAATTTTGTTACAAAAAAAATCGTCTGCCAAAAAACAATGATAATAATAATAATAAATAAAATAAAACAAGTAAGTAAATAAACAAAAAATCATCTGCACAGTCAGTAATTTTTTTTCTGAGCCTTTTTTTCCACCATGTTTGCGGAGTCGGAGTCGGAATCAGAGTCCTCACAGAAGATTATTCAGAAAAGTACTTATATATTATTTTTCCAAAACGTTTTCTTACAAAGTCAATTTGAAGGAAATTCGCCTTTAAGTTCAGGATCAACATTCAACTTAAATTTCCCCGTAAGTTTTTTTCTAAACGGTTCAACATTGAACGAAAAATGGTTTAAATCAAAAAGCAAAATATGGGAATGAGCCTCTCCGAGATCTTTCGAACAAAAAAAAGTTTAATTTATTCGGACGGTTCATTTAAAAGTTATTAGGTGGGGAAAGGTTGCTTGAGCGGTTCAATGTTGAACGAAAGAATGTTCAAATTGCAAATTTAAGTATGGTAATGAAGTGTACTTGCTGAGATCCTTCGAACAAAAAAAGTTTGTTTGCATCAGACTGTTCACTCAATAGTTATTAGGGGTGACAGCTTGTTTGAACGGTTCAATGTTGAACAAAAAATTGTTAAAATCCGAAATGCAAATACGGGAATGAAGTATCCTGATAAGATCTTTCGAACTAAAAAAGTTTGTTCAAATCGGACTGTTCACTAAAATTTTTTTTGGAAAGATCTTATCAAGGATACTTCATTCCCGTATTTACATTTTCGATTTGAACAATTTTTCGTTCAACATTGAACCGTTCAAACAAGCTCCCTTCAAACAAGCCCCTAATAACTTTTGAGTGAACAGTCGGATTTAAACAAACTTTTTTTTTTGTTCGAAGGATCTCAGCAAGGACACTTCATTACCATATTTAAATTTTCAATTTGAACATTTTTTCGTTCAACATTGAACCGTTTGAGCAACCTTTCCCCACCTAATAACTTTTAAGTGAACCGTCCGAATTGAATAAACTTTTTTTTATTCGAAAGATTTCGGACAGGCTCATTCCCATAGTTCGCTTTTTGATTTGAACCATTTTTCGTTCAACGTTGAAGCGTTCAGAAAAAATCTTAACAATTAGCGCCTACGGGGAAAATTTAGTTGAATGTTGATCCTGAGCTTAAAGGCAGATTTCCTTCAAACTAGTTTTGTAAGAAAATGGTTTTGATAAATAATGCATGTAAAATACTTTTCTGAATAATTTTCTGTGAGGACTGATTCCGACTCCGACTCCGTAAACATGGCGGAAATGCAGGTTTAGAAAAAAATGGACTGACTGTGCAGGCGATTTTTTGTTTATTTATTTATCTGGTTTGTTTTTATTGTTATTATTGTTATTTTCTTTTTTTTTTGGCAGACGATTTTTTTTTGTAACAAAATTTTTTCATTCGCGAGAGCATTTTATTCTTTATTTATATTTTACACTGGCAGCGGATTAAAAATGAAATTCAAGACATTTTACTAACGAACGAGTTTTTTTTTTTTTTTCTTTCTTTGATAAAATTTGTTTTGATGTTCTTTGTACTTTTATTATTATTTTTTTTTTCTTTTTTTTTTTTTTTTTTGAAAACGATTGAATAATTTTTCTACGGAAGAACTATAACAGTTACATTCTCTAAAAGATGCGACAAAACTTTATTTATTCGTTCATTTACTATTTACGTGTCTATTTCATCTGATGAGATTGGAATATTTTTCATTTAAAAATCAGCTTTAAGTGTTAAAAAGGTATGTTTGAGGGTCAATCCATGCGAAATCATACAGGAAAACTAAACATTGTTGCTCACTATTTTTGATTTTTAAAACTTTTTGCCTGTTAATTAACTGTTATATTGGGAGCATGAAACAATGGTTTAAAAAATTTTAAACCTTCAGAATTTTTTTTGGCAAGCACTTTTCAGTAGCTGCGGAAGCGACTTTTCGTGAAAAGAGTACTTTGTGAAAATGCTTATAACTTTTTTAGTTATAAATATATCAAAATGATTTAAAAACCACTTGATTGAGCAAAAAATGATCTGAATTTTTATACCAGTTATTTTTCTCATAATTAGTAACAAATTTGTGTAAAATTGGCTTAAAAATAAGATTTTTTGTGTGAAATTTTACATTTTTGGCATAAAAATATTAGTAGAAGGAATTAAGACTCACCCTTACTTATTTTTCCCTTGAATAGATATCTCATAGGACTATTCCCAGAAGTAGTGTGAAACATTTGAAGACAGTCTTTTTTTTTATATAATTTGTCAAACTTGGCATTTTGGAGAAAAAATGCTAACTTTGAGATTTAATATCTGAAAAGGGACGGAATGAAAATCTACAAAAATTTAACTGGATAACCTTCTTATAGTAGTAAATATGTAGCAAAATTGTTATGAGTGATATCGTTCTAGTTTTAGAGATATGGAGCCGCGAAGTTGACTGAAAAATTTCATTTATTTTGACGCCAAAAATCATCACATAATGCAAAATTAATTATTCTCGTAATATTAGATGAGTTTTTTTGTGGTATAAACTAACCCTTTTACCAAAACATATAATATTTTAATTTATTTTCCATTTACAGAAAGAAATAATTTAGATATTATGCTTTTATAAATGCATTTTTTTCTACGTGTTAGTCATAAAAACATGATTTTCCTAAAGCGGTCTTTATGCATCTAGTGAGCAAAGAACAATTATAGTTTTAATCTAACCTACAACTCTTCATTCATTTTTAAAAGTTTAAAACGTTAAAACCTCCCTACAGCACCAAAAAGTCGCTCAAAATCCGAATTTAAGCTCTAGATCCTGCCATTTTCCGTGAGACTGCGTCTGTATAACAGCAGAAAATGGCGGACGTATTTTTGCGGAAAAGGGTAGGATCTAGAGCAGTGTTTCCCAACCTTTTCAAGCTCATCCCCCCTTTCAAGATGCTGACTGACACCTAACCCCCCCCCCCCCTCCTTCTTTTTTCTTCCACGAAAAAACCATAATTTGGAGCAAGTGAACATCTATAATATTAAAATAATAAGTACCTAACTTTAATTTGAAGTAAAATGTACGCAATAAAGATACTATGACTAATCACTTTTAAACTAAAAATATTAATGAATAAATAAAATACTTTTATTTTTTTTCTTTCACGAAGCGAACTGATATAATCATTTGAAGGGAAACATTTAAACTAAGATCATTGACGTACTTATCAAAAAACAGAAGTACATTTTTCAAGAAATTATTTTCTTTTGTTCGCTCGAATCTGGGTAATTAAAATCATTGAAACAAAAAATTGGAAGGAAAATAAATTGAAAATCTGAAAATTCATAAAATTGACAGTGAATGATAAAATATTCACTAAGGTTAATCCGAGGTGCAAAGAGGAAGAGCTTGAACTTCAATTTGTTTCTTTCTTAACGTGTAATTAACTGTCTGAACACTTGAACAAGCGGTTTTGTACATATTTACAATTTCGGTTTTCGTTACCCTTTTTTTACTGCTATTTTCTCTTCTAAATACCCATCGCCCCTTAAGAATTTACCGCTCCTTTAGGTACTTATATTTTTTAAAAAAAAGATGTTCACTTGCTCCAGATTATGGTTTTTTCGAGGAAGAAAAAAGAAGGGGGGGGGGGATAGGTGTCAGTCGACATCTTGAAGGGGGTGATGAGCTTGAAAACGTTGGGAAACACTGATCTAGATCCTACAATTTTTCGCGAAAATACGTCCGCCATTTTCTGCTGTTACACAGGCGCAGTCTCACGGAAAATGGCAGGATCTAGAGCTTAAATTCAGATTTTTAGCGACTTTTTGGTGCTGTAGGGGGGTTTTAACGCTTTAAACTTTTAAAAATGAATGAAAAGTTGTAGGTTAGATAAAACTATAATTGTTCTTTGCTCACTAGATGCATAAAGACCGCTTTAGGAAAATCATGTTTTTATGACTAACACGTAGAAAAAAATGCATTTATAAAAGCATAATATCTAAATTATTTCTTTCTATAAATGGAAAATAAATTAAAATATTATATGTTTTGGTAAAAGGGTTAGTTTATACCACAAAAAAACTCGTCTAATATTACGAGAATAATTAGTTTTGCATTATGTGATGATTTTTTGGCGTCAAAATAAATGAAATTTTTCAGTCAACTTCGCGGCTCCATATCTCTAAAACTAGAACGATATCACTCATAACAATTTTGCTACATATTTACTACTATAAGAAGGTTATCCAGTTAAATTTTTGTAGAATTTCATTCAGTCCCTTTTCAGATATTAAATCTCAAAGTTAGCATTTTTTCTCCAAAATGCCAAGTTTGACAAATTATATATAAAAAAAGACTGTCTTCAAATGTTTCACACTACTTCTGGAAATAGTCCTATGAGATATCTATTCAAGGGAAAAATAAGTAAGGTTGAGTCTTAATTCCTTCTACTAATATTTTTATGCCGAAAATGTAAAATTTCACACAAAAAATCTTATTTTTAAGCCAATTTTACAAATTTGTTACTAATTATCAGAAAAATAACTGGTATAGAAATTTAGATCATTTTTTGCTCAATCAAGTGGTTTTTAAATCATTTTGATATATTTATAAATAAAAAAGTTATAAGCATCTTCACAAAGTACTCTTTTCACGAAAAGTCGCTTCCGCAGCTACTGAAAAGTGCTTGCCAAAAAAAATTCTGAAGGTTTAAAATTTTTTAAACCATTGTTTCATGCTCCCAATATAACAGTTAATTAACAGGCAAAAAGTTTTAAAAATCAAAAATAGTGAGCAACATGGTCTGTATGATCTCACATGGATTGACCCTTGACATAATTTTCAATCTCAGATAATCAGGAGAACATTGATCAGATACTAGAATGCCGATGTCGATGTACGGGAAAGTAATCTCGTTTAGTTCTTGACAAAACTTCCTGTTTCTTCTTTCTTTTATTTTTAACGGGAAAATAGACTAAAAAATAAAAAGTCACAACCTTATTCTTTCAAGAAAATGTAAGGCTGAAAAATAGCCATTTTTATTTACAAAACATCCTTCAAACAAGATCAGTTTCTTAAACAAGTAAAAATGAAATGCAACATGTACAGTCTAGATTTAAACTCTTGTTTCAACTTTCTGATTCATAGATTTATGAGCCTCAAATGATCTAGGGTGCAATCCAATTTTTGAACGGTCTTTAATCAGTGAAGTTCTATCTTCGATCTCCTGTGTCAAAGAAGAATAAATATAAAACATCGAATTCCTTCTTTTCTGGGTAAAGCAAAGGAACCGTTTCTCGTCTGAAGAGAGTTATTAGGCTCGTTATAAATAGATCCTCTGGGGGCAATTGAAACGTACTTCCTTTTTCCGACATTCGAAATTAATCTCTAAAGAAAGATTCATTTGTTGTCCGAGACGTTTTTTCTTAAATTAAATTCCATTTTTTGATTTTTTGTTTTTGACTTTTTTCTACGACTAATGAATGAACACTTAAGTGCAATTTCATTTGAAAAATTTATAACATCATTGATTTGACACCTTTGCATTTGACACCTGAGAATAAAACAAAATTAAGGTCTAAGTAAATACTTTTAATTCTTACTTACTATAAAGTGAGTCGGGGAAAGTGGGGCAAAGTGAAATAGTTAAGTTAACACACTTGTTTTAAAATGAACAAATTGGAATTTTTTCTGAAAATTCGTGTACAAAAAGAAGGAATAGTGAATTTTGTAGTGCAACTATCGTTAAAGTGTTATTTTTCATTTTTGGCAGTCATTTTGCTTCTTCAAAAAAAAAAAAAAAATTTCACCTCAAAAAAGTATGGGGAAAAATAAAAAATGCAATATTTTTGTAATGAAACATTTTCTATTCAATGAGTAGCAATAATTTTCATCAAATGAATACGTAAATAAACAAATAAATGAATTATTAACAAAAAAATAAACGAATCAACAAATGAATGAATTAATTAATATATGAGAAAAAGAAATGAGTAAATAAAATAGGGAATGAATAATGAAATAAGTGAATGAATGAGTAAATAGGTGAATTAATGAGTAAATAGATGAATTAATAAGTGAATGAATGAGTAAATAGTTGAATTAATAAGTAAAAGAATGTGAATAAATTAATAAATGAAGAAATATGTACGTGATTTAGTAAATGAATGCATAAACAAACGAAATTAACTATTTCGCTTTGCCCTGCGTGCACTGGACTGATTACATTGAACATTTAAAATCAAAACGTGCTTAATATAAACAAAATAAGGACTGCACTGGACATTAGTAGATCTCAATTTGGAGTTAAAATCCTAACTGCAAAAATTTTGTCATTTTATAATAACAAGAAATATTTTTGAAAAAAAACACAAATATTACAATAAAGGCATCAAATTTTGAAAATTACTGGTATAAATTTTTATGTTGATGTTTGGAGCTATTTATTATTTGACAGAAATCAACTATATGTATAAGAACTTAGTTAAAATATTGCTAGATAGACTTCGTTGTAAACTGTAGAGTTATTTTCACCTTTTCATTTTGCCCCGTAATTTCACTTTGCCCCACATTCCCCTACTATTTTTTAGAGAGCTGTTTGCACAAATTAAATTTTCGAAAACGTAGTTTTTAGAAATCTAAGAAATAAAAAATAAATTTCAATTAAAAATAGTGCATTTGCGTTCGCTAAATTTCTTCTAGTTTTCTAAATCATTTATCGATTTCAAAAAAAAAAAAGTGCAGATTTAGAAAGGAGAATATTGGGACTATGTAACTGTCTCAAAAACTCAAAACAGATTCAAATTAGGGTGTTCGCCTCCCTTAAGGAATGTTTTATTTTACCCCATGGAAAATATTGAGCACTATTGTGACAAAAAACCCATTCTAGTAGGAATCTTCATGGATTATTTTCCTAATTCTCATTGGAATAAACGGGACCCGTGGACGTTACTGAGGAACTGTTATAAACGGGACCCGTGGACGTTACTGAGGAACTGTTATCTTCCTTCTGATGGAGATAGTTAGAGACTTATTTTCACTTTTATAAGGATTTCCAGCGATTAATGTCGAGAATGTAATTGGGGTCTTGGATACTGTTGTCCTTATTTGCCGACTAATATCTTTATTCTAATAAATATTCGTAGGACCTGCTAGCACTATTTCGAAACTGCTGTCTTTATTCTAATGTTAATGTTAGTTTTATTTCCCGTTATTTATTTAGGAAAAATTTTTAGACATGCTTCACGTTACATCAATTCCTTTCTCCGACAAGGAATGGGGAAAAAAAATTCAGGTGATCCTCGCATTTTGATGAATCAGAATTTCAAGGAGAGTGTTAACTAGGGATGCACCGATAAGCAAATTGGCCGATTATCAATTAATCGGCTGTTGATAATCGGCCGATTAATCAGCTGAGCCGATGAATGATAATTTTGATGTTTTCGTACTACCAATTTTACTATCACTGATTTTCCTCTCTTATACAATTCCAAGTTTAGAAATAGTAAGTAATTTATTTCTGAGAGAAGTTTTTTTTTCCATTTTCCTAGTTTTCACAAAATAATTTCAATATTTTATAAAATTTATTGGAACCAATTTTTATATTCTTGTCAATAATATTATTAACACACTGTTAGTTATATTAATTGGACATAAAAATTAAAAAAAAAGGGGATGGAGGAGGAGTCTGTGGTGAGCACTCCAATTTAGGAGTAATTTCAATCCATATTTTTTAATAATTAGTAACAATTTAATTCAATACTTATATTCCTCGAAAATTAGTTGTTATCTAAAAGCACTGTGCTAAGGAGAAAACTATCGCCACATGAAAAATGTGTAACAACATTGTCTATGTGTTTGTATATCTATTCAAAGTAGGTCTTAATTAAAGAATACTTTATACACTGCTCGACATTGAAAATGCAACACCAAGAAGGAGCGGTCAGAAATTGATGAAATTTGGTAAGAAGACAGAGACAGCATGGAACAATAAGTGATATTTATTTCAAAATAAATAAGCAAAATTTAGAGCGAGGACGGCGTCGGCTCAGTAAGAAGTAGGACCACCGCGAACAGCGATGCACGAAGAAACACGTCTAGGCATGGAGCCTGCAGATGGTGTCCTGAGGGATGGCACTCCATTCCCTTTCAACCATTTGCCACAGTTCGTCCTCTGAACGAGGCAGTGACAGGTTCTGCAAACGGCGTCCAATCACGTCCCACACATGTTCGATTGGTGACAAGTCAGGAGAGTATGGTGGCCAGGAAAGCATCTGTACACCTCGTAGAGCATGTTGGCTGATTCGAGCACTGTGAGGCCGGGCGTTATCCTGTTGAAAAATTGCATTTGGCAGACCCTGAAGGTAGGGGATTGCCACCGGCCGCAGTACATTATCTACATATCGTTGGGCCGTCATAGTGCCCCGAATGCGAACTAGAGGTGATACGGAATTGTATGCAATAGAGCCTCAAACCATTATGCCACGTTGTCGCGCTGTGGGGCGTTCGACAGGTACTGCCGGATTCGATCTTTCTCCACGTCGACGCCACACACGTATGCGATGACTATCGCTGGACAAACAGAAGCGGGATTCATCTGAGAACACTACGGTTTGCCATTCTGCCATCCACGTCGCTCTGGTCCGGCACCATTCCAAACGTTGGAGTCTGTGCTGTGAGGTCAATGGCAGTCTTCTTAGCGGGCGCCGTGATTGCAGGCCACGTGCAACCAGTCGACAGGAAATGGTTCTGGTCGACACAGGAACATCCAGGGTACCTTGCACGTGCTGCAGAATCGACGTACAAGTGACTTGCGGGTCCGCCACAGCTTGTCGGTGAATCCGTCGATCCAAGCAGTCTGACGTCACTCTGGCTGCACCTGCACCCCTCAATGTGGCTACATTTCCTCTTTCCAACCATCTCCGACACAGCCGATGCACAGTGCTTGCATCCATGTGGGTATCAGCTGCAATTTGACGTATGGACGAACCTCCCCTTCTCAGTCCGATCACCATACCCCTTGTAAAGTCGTCTATATGCTGGAAGTGTCTTCGTTGAGGACGGCGTGGCATTTCCTCCTATCACACGTATCCTTCGAGACAAAAACCAAATTTCTCCGATAATAGGTCTGGCAGAAAAACCAACATGAACATAGCCCACTTTTCAACTTCATTCTCTTATATCTTACTTCACGTGCGTCGGAGAGCTGCGCATTTCATATCATTTGCATAACTCAGTGACGTGCGTCTACGGTACAATTTGCATGAATTTCTGACCACTCCTTCTTGGTGTTGCATTTTCAATATCGAGCAGTGTATCAACTGTGAGGATTATTATTACTGTTAATAAAATTATTCATCATAGTTTCTTAGTGAAGATATACTTTAAAGAATAATATTTGAAAAATATATTTTCTGCCGATTAAACGGCCCGATTTTGCCGATTATTAATAATCGGTAAAGTCGCCGATTATGGCCGATTAATCGGTACTACTGATTAATCGGTGCATCCCTAGTGTCAACTTTATTCAAGAGATATTGTTCTTATTTAGAGGGGAATTTTAAGGCACTCTTAACATTTTCCGAAGCATATCCACGCAGATATCTTTTTAATGGTGTTTAATAATATGTAACGATATTATTCTTATTTTGAAGGGGGAAACTCTACTTTCCATTTGTATCGAAAGTAATAAAAATAAAATAAAAATACATTTAAAAAATAACAGCCTTTTTACTTTTACCCCAATTAACCGAAACTCATGCATGACTTTGCAGCAATATAAAATAAGAATAAACACAAAAGTACAGACAGTTTCATTACTTAAAATAGAGAAAGCGTTTCACATACATTTATTCCGTAAATCTCGTTTTGGTTCAATAAATGAGTTTTGATGTCTTACATTCCCGCTTTTGAAGCACGAAAATGATTAATTTCTAAAGACATTCAGAATGTAAGGCTTACTTCATTTATTCATTCATTAATTTGATTAACGATCTCAAAATAATGCACTACACGTTACCCTAGTGTTTTGTTACTGTATGAATTCATTGACATTTAATCTGTTATCTTTCATCTGCGACATCTTTGAGAAACGATGCCAAATAAAAGCTGTAAAGGGAAGAAATTGTTGGCTATAAAGTATTCATTTTACCTTTAAAATATGTTTTTTTTTCTTTTGCCTTCTTCTATAATATATTATACTAGTTGCGTGGCCAGGCACTTCACGGGCTGGGCTACATCTGAACAAAAAATGAGAAAAAAGAATTCCTTTCGATTATAATGGATATAAGTTGTTACTTCAAACACCTTTATTAGGGCATAACTGTGCCCCGTGGTTTCACCCGCGTTAATAAGACAACAATCTATTTAAAAACTTTAAGTCCGCGCAATTGTCAGCCAGCGCCCTCTACACACACTTATCAAAACAATACTTAAATGGACGCCATTTCTCGAAAAGAGAGAAAACTAATCCGCTTGTGCTTTTCGACCATTATTATTTTTAAACTACAATAATAACTCCTTCCATATAGCGTAACGTTATATAACCCAAAGCTTTCCTGCTTGAATGGACTATTCAATACAAAAAGAAATTTTCAGTTCGAACCAGTAGTTCCTGAGATTTGCGCGTTCAAGCAAACTCTTCAGCTTTATATTATTAGTATAGATTTTGCGAAGCGTACTATGTTTCCCAATAAACGTTTTAGAATGATAGTTGCCTAAGTTAAAAGGTCTACTATTGGTTCTAAGCAAAACATCTAACCTTTCAATGGCTATACTAAGACATCCTTAAAAGAAACTTGAAAAATCTTAAGTCTCAAGCTTTTAAATAAGTACTGAGGAACTATAGTGGTAAAACTGATTGACATTTCCAAGCAAAATAGTAAACATATTGTCATATTCATTATTCCCAAGCTCAATCTTAATTTCTTTGGTTAAAAATCTCTTCAACTTGACACACTTTGCAGGAATCTCTATAACTCAACATCCACTTGCTGTTTTAGACAACTTTTTGCTGCTGATATTCTCTCACATAGACCATGTCTGAGAATTTTTTTCGGTTTATGAGTCAGTCAATTCATTTTTTTCCCTGAAAAGAGCTTGTTTGAGAATTCCACAAGTAATCAGAGGAGACAACCAGTACTGTTGATGCAGTTGGATAAGAAAAAGGGGTTGTAAAAATGTGCAGGGCAGTCCAGAAGAGAAACAAAGAAGCACCAGACCGACACATGTTTTTCAAACAAGTATGAACTGAACTTTTCTCTTTTACAAGTGTTACGAATTGAGTCAACTTATTTTTTCAAAAAGTATTTGTAGCATAATTTGCATGCATTCAATCTCATTCATCCTTCAGTTCTAGCAGCAAGATCACGCCAAGCGGCAAACGTCACGAGCATACAAATTGCCGACTGCATATAAACTCCGGCATTTTATTAAATTCCCTACGTTTCACTACTTTCGGCCGAGTAGGGTTGTTTCTCGGCGGTTCGTTTGAGCATGTCGTTTTTCTTTTTGCCGATAGTTTTGGCATTTTAACTATGTAATTATATTGTAAATAGCACTCTAATAAATAATTTATTGTTTTAACCTCGACTGATCTATGTTGCACAAAATATAAATTAGTCAATTTTACTTCACTCAGGTTAAAGCTTCCAGTTTAAATAACATGTGCTCTCCCTTACAGCTTAACAACGAGGAGCTCTTATCTCCGTTCAAAAATTATGGATTCATTCCCAATAAGGTATTCAAAATTGTCCTATTTATCTTGTTATGTTCATTTCATACAAACAAAAAGGAATAAAGAAAGAAAGAAAAAATCATTTACTGGAATTATTTTTTTATAACGCTGATGATAAGCACTAGTAAAGAAGCTATACAGAAAACACTACAATAGTTGAAAATATGAGACCTCGGTAAGTTGATACCCGCTTAACTCGACATATATTCGTGGTCCTATGGGGTGTCGAGTTACCGAGGTTTCACTGTATATGTTATGTATTGAATATTTTTGAATCCCTGAAATGAGCAGAATCTGAGCAAGTTAAAACAATAACATACACTATCTTTGCTAAAATGCAATATGACATTTTTTTTTCACTAAATAACCTTAAGTAATATGTTTTTCTCAATAACAGTTCAAACACGGCATCAAAGACACCCAAGAAACGTTTCACAGACCTACTCAACTCAAAAGAAGATATATGTTTGCTTCCTAGAGTAGACAAAAGAAAAAGTCTAGCCCCTTCAGAAGATCGGTCGTATTTACTAAACAATCTCCGACTTCTTGACTCAAGGAAATTAAGAAAGTCGTGTCGACTGAAATCGGAAGAAAATACAAGGAAGTGCTGAAGCACTACCTTCCGCATAATTACTTACTTTTATTTCGTTTTTCTATTTTTGCACAGATCACTGTTTTTTTTTTTTTTTTTTCTGTTAATTTCAAGGTTTGATTTCATGATTGATTAGCACTCAGTATCGTATAAGTATTGCTTACAGATTCATTTCTTTCAATGACAATTTTACAACTTATTATTTAATGTTTCAGAATTTTGAAAGAAAAACACATAAATTTCATTTTAAACATTTATTAATAAATTTATTACTCTTGCATGTTTAATGTTTCGTAAAAGTATAATTCAGAAACATCTTTTAGCTTTAAAGATATTTTAAAACTTTTTTTTTTTTGCACCAACGGCTTATTTTTAACATTTCAAATGTATGCTCAGTATTTTATGACTTTCCAAATTTATCATATTTGAGATTAAAATGCTCTGAAGACATTTAAAAAGGCAGTTAATATAACCCTACGCGTTACGACAAATACCTATCACTGAAGGTCGAGACTAGTGGTCGCCACTCGCCAGTGGCGACTGAAAAAAAAATTTCAATCAACTACAAAATGCTATTTTGATCGCCAAACTGGCCACCTACTTTTTTTCTGAACAAAAATACACAAACTGCCGATGCATCGAGCTGATTATGTAAAGAATATGACTATTAGCATCGTCACTGGCGGTCAATATAAACTGGTAAGAAAATCGACCCATCTGCTGTACAAAATGTCTAAATACATAATTTCAACCTAGGAAATGCAATGAAACTTCGTTGAAAAAATAGTCAAAGATGACAGAATTTATGATTAATTGGCAAATTAAAGAAAATGTTTTTTAAACTTCAGGTATGCTGGTACATTTAGTTTTTGTTTTATTTCCATAATGTCTTATAATGTGGATTTTGAAATAAGGAAAAGGTTTGTAAGTTTTTTTTTAACATTTTTCTTTTAAATATAGTAATTTAGTGAAGATGTATGCAAGTACATAGTGTAATATTACTACATGCAGAAAGAAATGAAGTGGGATTACAATTTTCGAACGGTTCAAAGTGGCCACTAACTTTTTTGGGCTTACTGGCCACTATCGAATATTTTTAGTCTCAAGCTTTACTAACACATATTTTAGTGAAGAGTTGTTTTTACACATATGCCGCGCCAGAACCAGACACAACTACTAATAGTCAAAAATTTCGGAGAGCCAGAAGTTTAAATGGGCACCCCCCCATGTCGGAGTTAGTAACATTAGACAAGTTGGAGAGTCTGTACAGTATGTGTAACTGTACAAAATAGTAAACAGTATAAAATAATTGTTTGCACAAGACCGATATAAATAACTGACTTACGTTTTCAGGAAACATTTGAATAACTTTTTTAATTTCTAATAGTAAATTAATAAAAGTTAAAATACCGAAATCACTGGAATTTCAACTTTAATTCTACTAATGATAATCACTCAGAATCACAGAAAGACTTTTTTAACTCATTTACTTTGTTTCACATAAAACAAAAACATAAAAAAAATACTCAAAAGTTTATTGTTGTTCTAATTCTGTAACAGTTTTTCCCTTTAAAAAAACCGTAAAACCTTTCTACTTCTTGACTTTTCAAGCATATGTATAAGGTACTTTCAGACTTTTCAAATATAATATACTTCACATAAAGTTACTTTAATAAAATTACTCAATACAGTATGCTCCAAACATAACGATAATTTCTCATCAAAACACTAATGTGTTGAATTCTTCCTCTAATGTTGAAAAAGGCTCTCCTTAGAAGAAATAATAGTAATCGCTTCTTGCAAATAAACACCTGAAGTGGTGCGTCAGTTGTAACAGCAAAAATATAGAAAACAGACAGTAATCTAATGAATCCACCTGATCTATCACCCCTTGACTTCTTCGCTTGGTGTTACAGCAATTCCTTGTACACAGAGTTAAAGTTGCAAGTCTGCAACAACTGCGTTCAAGGGTTGTATAAGAGGTCAGCAACACCTCAGCTGATCAACAAAAAGATGTGTTCCGTTGTATGATGGGACGTTGGGCTCTGTTGTATCCAGGATTCACATGTTGAGCTTTATTAAAGTCCTATATATATATATATGTGTGTGTGCTTCATGTTTTAGGCCAGTATTTATTTATTTCGTTAAACATACTAGCCTTCATTTTTGAAGCACCCTGTAATTCGAACCACTAGTTTTTAAAAAAACACTATCAAACAACTAAAACACTAAAGGATCTAAGATAGTCTGTGGGCCGAAGGCAGAAAAGATGCTTAGAAACATGGTTTCGTTTGCCAACTTCGGGGACTACAAAATGTGATATTTTTCTGAATCCTTAGAGTCTACAGATGAAAAAAACACAATGTTCCCAAAAAAATATTGTCTCATTAGTTTTTTACAGACCATTAAAGATAGATGGCAAAATATGCGAAAATGGAATTCTAGGGGCGGATAATTACGTTAAATATCATATATATGTGTCCGTCTCTGCCTATATATTTATATGTACATATAGATGGATATATAGATACTGTTTGATATTCTTTTCGGCGACCTTCCTCGAATTCGCGCATGCGTCAGGTCTCAACCGATTTTATGAAACAGGGGGTGATTGTGATAAGAGAGATAAGGAATGAGAAGGGATTTTTCTTTGTTTTGTTTTGTTTTTCGTTACATTCGTATATTTGAGGTGTTGATTTGTGTTGGTGTTTTTTTTTTTCTCTTCCTTATCATTTCTATAAAAATAAAATAATATCGGAGTACGTGGAAATGCTGCTATCGTGCATTTTCGTAATCAAGCTGTCTCCCTTTTTAAAATAGAAGCATTCAACGTTCTTGACAAAAATAGATAGTTTTTCCGAAATTTCTCGTTTTTTCACAATATACACCTGGAAAATTATTGAAAATTCGACAAATATGTGTAGAAACACTGTTATACGAAGTTTGTTTAGCTTGAATTTTTATTTTAAACCAATTTTTCCCACCATTTCCGCGATTTTTCGAGAAACCCAAAATTTGCTTTCCCCTCCCCCCCACCTTTAGCTCACCCCCCAGGGTCGGGGACTTTCAGTATATTAACTTACTAACTACCCCTAGCAATATTCTGTAGTCAAATACTCTCGCATATTCCATGCATTCTATAATGTATTCATTGACTGGATTATATAGGGCCATTAACGAAACAACGAGATTAAGAACAAACGGAAATGTGGATTGATACATTTTTGTGATTTTCTTAGTAACTGAATCACAAAAGACGTGAAGTAAGTATATTATGACTTATTAATATATTTTGCAACATAAAATCGTATGAAAAAGAAAAACTAGGGTAGAAAACCTGTTTATTGAAATTTTAAATTGCAAATATTTTGTGCAACAGCGCCACCTAGAGACAATTTTTGTTGTGAATGAGCCAACAGGCTAAGGAATATAGTCCCTATTTCAGTTACTAATTAAAACTTAATGAGACAAGGTCTGCTTGGGAACATTGGATTTTTCGATTGAGTACATCACTATTAGTTGATTTCAAGCAAGTTCCCGTATAGTCCCTAAAATTGGTAAACGAACTTGAACGATATCGGTGCTTGGCCCACAAACTATAGGTCCTGTCATGATCTTAACGGTTTCATTTAAAATTTTAAATTACATTTATTAAAACACATCATACAATATGCATTACTTTTAAAAGCTCAAAATTGACGGAAAAAGTCACGAATCATATTTGGCGACGATTGACGTCGTTCAAAACTTACTTATTCGTGGTAACAAATCAGTCCCTTATATACAAGGGCGGATTCAGAAATGTTCCAAGGGAGGGGCAATTGATTTTTTTTCTTACTTGCCCATTTTTTTTTCCATGCACCCTTGTTAACACATGTTGGTTACAAATGTTTTGGTCTTCCATTTCGAAAAATTTCCAGATCAGAGCTCCGAATCCTCACCCTTTCTCTTAATATCATCAAAAATCAACTAAATCTGCTTTTTTTGAACTTCAAAATCTAAGAACCGCTATGGAAGAGTCCCTCAAGGGAGGGGCGATCGCCCCCATCGCCCCTCCCTTGTATCCGCCCTTGCTTATATATCCTATATGTATTTACACAAGCTATTTCAAATTTTTCCAGGGGAGAGGGGCAAACACTGCATACACAATGTAAATTGCACCAAAAATGACAAAAACCACGCCCGCTTACATGTAAATTGATTTTTCAAAGCCGGGAAGGAGAGAAATTGACACCCCCCCCCCCTCTTCCAAATGACGGGCCTGTGATTTTATAAGTATTGGTTTTCTGAAAAACAGTAATAGTTAATTTATGTTCTAGAAATAAAGCAGCAACAAAAAATGTCTAAACTGGTTCTTATTTAATCTCTATATCTCCTACACTAACTCCTTTCACGACTGCAAGTTATGTAGCAAAAACAATAAACACTCAATTTTATAAGATTTAGTTAAAATTTTGAAAAATCAAACGTTATTCAAAATAGCAGCGTAAAAAACGCAAGATTACCGTATTTTTCGCCGTGTAAGACACACCCAATTTTAAATTAAATCCTCCAATTTTAATTAATCTTAAATTTATGCCGTACAAGACGGTACTTCGTCTTATACGGCAAAAAATACGGTATACAACAATGTCGTTCCACTAAAAGTTGCTCTTTGTGAAACATCGCCAAAAGTGGATATCAAGCCATAAAAGACAGCGACGCGAAACGAAAACGCGCGAACTGGCGCTCTTTGATCAAAAATAAAGAATGAGAATATCTGAAACACGCCTGGCGGATTGATACAATGTTCGATTTTGATTTTATATTAAGTCACACAGCGAAAAAAGTGAGTGATTCAAAACGTATTAATATATTTTGAAATGTAAAATCGAGTAAAAAAGTAAAATTATGGTTGAAAAACTGTTTATTAAAATTTTAGATTGCAAATATTTTGTGCAATAGCGCCACCTAGGGACAACGTCTCTAGTGAAAGAGTGACCAGGCCAAGGAAAAGAGTTCGTGTTTCAATTACTAATTAAAACTTAATGAGACAAGTTCCGCTTGGGAACATTGGATTTTTCGATTGAGTACATCAATATTAATAGATTTCAAGCAAGTTCTCGTAGTCCCTAAGATTGGTAAACGAACCTGAACGATATTTGCACTTGGCCCACAGACTAAGACTGATGATCAGTCAATATCACACATAAAAAGAATTTTTTAGCCAAACTTTAATGACACAATGTCCAAAATCTTTTACCTGCTTGACAAATAACTTTGCAGCCAACTGTTTTGGCCATATTTTAGTAATTTAACACTTCGTATACATGTATGATTCTGTTTTATGCTTTAAAACGTACCTTTAGGGCTATTTTGCATTTATATTATGATAAATGTTTTAAAATAAACCATCGCTTGGGGCAGTATAGCTCATAAAAGCTCTTATGCCATAAAATTTAAATAAACCAACCAACCAACCAAAACATTTTTTCGCTTATTGCTGAACAGTTTGAACCTTTTCTTATTTCTGAAACAATTTTTAGCTAATAAAAAATTTAAACCTCGTTTCGTTTTGCTTTTTTTTTTTTCTCCATCAAACTTACGTATCTTCTGACTTTTGAAATGCGTACTAAGTGGTTTCAGATTTTTCAAATACATTATACTTGCAATAAGCATAATTGTGGGATACTTGCTCTATTTTCCAATACGCGAAATAATTCTGTATGACTGCAAAAATTACCTGACGGGAAAATCTTTTCTTTTCCTTTGAATGTTCTTTAGCACATTGTACCATACCTAGACTAATTCTCTAAAATGGGGGCGTACATTGCGTGTTTGTAGAAACAAACTTCAGAAATTATTCTGAAAGTTAGAGTAAATAAAACGATGGTTTGCAAAGTGACGGAGAGGAGAAAAAAAAACTGAAGCGAAAATTAAATCTTTTGCAAGAAGTGCTGTTTTTCCGGAGAAAACGCAATTTAAGGAACTGAGAGAATTCAATTACTTTTCATCATCGAAATTCTTGTCAACACTTTTTTAAGCCACCAGAACTTCACTAGAGTCTCACTCAAGTGTTGGTTTCCTTAACAAGTAAAGTGGCATTTCTTTGCTTTTTGCATTGACTCCTATACATGTTTTTTGCTCGGCTTTTGTGGAAATCGGATTGCTTTTTTCTTTTCTTTTCTTTTCTATTTCTATTCCTTGAAATTGAGGTTTTTTTCTCTCGACTTTACGAACTACAGAACTAACAGTGGAACTGTTATTGATTTTGGAACATTTGAGACAATCAAATCATTTGGATTGTAACTACTGCAGACAACCGATTAAGAGGATCAAATAAGAGACGCTGATTTGTTCAAAATAAGGCAACTAAAGGACAAAAAATTAAAAGACATAATCCATTTTGACAAAGATAATGCAATGTTTAATAATTTAAATTTTTGCAGTTCAATTAAATAAATATTTTTAAAAAACCTGTCTTGTGTGCAACAGAGTTTTCCAGCTAAAAATAACCTGCAGAAAATGTAGTTTTTTTTTTTTTTCGTTTTTTTAAGTGTTTTAAAGATTTCTGCTGATTTTTAGAAGACGGAAAGAAGACGTATTATTTAGAAGAGAATATGCATTCGCATATTCTCTTCAACATAATCTGCTGAAAATCCAAATTTTTTTTCTCTTTTAGTTTTTTCAAATATTCTACAGGTTTTTTGAAGCATGTTCCAACTACGCTTAAATTTTCTGCAGATTTTTAAAAGCTTTTCAGCAGAGTTTTTCTTTAAAGCTAGGTTTAAACTGTTTTCTAAGCAGAAGTCTATTAAACTTTTTTATAACATTTACTCATTTTCTGGAAGTTTTTCCCAACGAACTTCTTTATTTGGTATCTTTCGCTGTCCATCACTATTTTTGGAAGATTTTAAAAGAAAATACCTACAAAGAGCAATGCTGCTAAAATTAGCGGTCGCCCATGTACAAAAATAAATATGCAATTCAATAACAATACAGTCGAGCCCACTTAATAGAACAACCATTTTGCAACGCAAATATATTCTAATAAGTTGGACATTCCATTTTCCGGGATCAAAATAATACATTACAACGGTTTGGTACATTGAAAGTGAATTATATTGAGCGGGATGTTCTTTCAACCGGTATTCTAATAAGAAGGATTGACTGTATTATTGAAATTAATGTGTAAAGTTTTGGCTGCTTCTTTCCCATAAAGATTAAATATTCACAGTGATCAATGTACCACCGTTAAAGAATAACAACTGTACTCTGTAAGAAATAGATGTTACTTTTACAGTATAGTGCAGCTAATTTTACAGTAATAAACTGTAAAATTGCTGGTTTCACAGTTTATTACTGTGCATTTTACAGTTTTAAACTGGAACCTCTGCTGCCAGTATTATACTGCTGTTTTTACAGTATAATACGGCTAATTTTATGGTAATATTGCTAATTTTACAATAATAAACTGTAAAATTGCTAGTTTTACAATTTATTACTGTGCTTTTACAGTTTTAAACTGGAACCTCTGCTGCCAGTATTATACTGTAAAAACAACAGCTCATTTTTTTCAGTGTAGACCTAGCCGATTTTTTTTTTTTTTTTTTTTTTGTATAAATGATGAATGAATAGACAAAAAAATTTAAAAAATTTTATTTACTTCCTACACAATATTCAACGCACAGAATTCAAATAAAAACCCCACGCTCGTCATTTGAACAATTTGAGCTTCATGATTAATGACAACTCACATCAGAGCATACTCTGGTTTCTCGGATATGGAGGGAAACAGAGTCCTTCATGATGTTCTACTTCTTTATCAGATATTTATGAGATAAATCAATGTGGTATCTGTACCCCGGACCTACAAGAATTTCGTATATGAAGTGATATAGAAGACATGACATCTTTATTGATTGTAGACGCTATGAGAGATAAAATATCCCGATAGCATAGAACTCACAGAAAAGTGAAAAAAAAAATATCGCGCGTTTCAAAAGTCGTTCCCCCCCCCCCCCCCCCATTTATAACCTTCAAATCTCGTTCTTAAAAGCAACACAAAGAGAACGGTGCTAAAAAGAAAAAATCTGATCACTGAAAGAAAAAATGTAGCCTTAAAAATCCAACTTGGTAAGTTGAACACATAACATATACGTTTTTATGTTCATCAAAACAGTAGACGTTAATCGAGGCTCAAAATCCTCCCCAAGTAGTACACTTCGTTTTTTTAAAGGTTGTAAAATGGTAATTAACGTTGTAACAACCGCTTAAAAACGTTTATAAAACGTTTAAAGGTTATTTGTGCTACCCCAAGTAGCACACTTCGTTTTTTAAAGGTTGTAAAATGGTTATTAACGTTGTAACAATGGCTTAAAAACGTTTATAAAACGTTTAAAGGTTATTTGTGCTACCTGGGACCTGGGTCCGTGTGTTTAGAAGTAGGAGAAACTAAATTGGTACAGAATTACACAAATCAGCTGTCCAGCATTTAGTCGATACATTACAATACTTTATCATTTTGCTACACTATAAGAAATACATGTTATTTTTTACAGTAAAATACAGCTAATTTTACAGTAATTTTACAGTAATAAACTTTAAATTGCAGTAGTAGGCTGTGAAATTGCTAGTTTACAGTAATAAACTAAAATTGCTAGTTTCACTGATTATTTCTGGGCATTTTACAGTTTTAAACTGGAGCCTCTGCTGTCAGTATTATACTGTTATTTTTACAGTATTATACAGCTCATTTTATGGTAATATTGCCAATTTTACACTAATAAACTGTAAAATTACTAGTTTTGCAGTGATAAACTGTAAAATAGCTGGTTTTACAATTTTTTATGAGCTTTTACAATTTTAAATCGAGCATCTGCTGCCAGTATTAAGATGTAAAAACAACAGCTTATTTTTTGCAGTTATAGTTATCATTGTGATGTCAATGATTTTCCATTCATAACTTTTTTGAACACTGTTTCTTGTTTTTCGTGCAACCTGGCTGTTTTTACTATACAGGACTCTCATTATATCTAAGGTTGCTATTT
>JAXGGA010012777.1:0-37542 GCA_038373865.1 Uloborus plumipes | reverse complement strand
TGAAACTGGTATTGTTATTGTGTTTCGATTTTAACCAATGGGGCTCAAGCCAATAAAAAGTAGAGCATGATGGGTACAATGAAAGTAAATTTTATGTTTATTGCTCTTGAATTCAAAAAAAAAAAAAAAAAATACGATACATGTCATTCAAAACTATCAGTACCTGTCCTATCATTTTACTTTCGTTCTTATTTTTTTTATTTTTTAAATAACTAGTCCTTGTAAGGGCAGCTCTGACTGCATGATAAAAGTTCACTCATTTTTTGATGCATATCATTCAGTACCATTCAGTTTCATGATACTGAATGCAGTCAGTATCAGCATCAGTCACAGAATGTTATCAGTCACATGATTTAAATTTCATTCAGATTAATATTTTTGGTAGTTTTGCACCTTTTCATTGTAAATACTGAAATTTGGAACTTTGACTCTATGATAAAAGTTCACTGCATTTCCGATGCATATAGATAGGAACTGTGTGCTTCAGTCAATTTTAAGCTCTGATTGCAAACTAAAAATAAAAACGCTAACCCTAAGTACGTATTTTAGTCCTGAGTGTATGTTTTTAACTCCTTAGGTCAATTAATACGTCCAACGTATAAGGTAGTGCATGCCCGCTGTCAAATGCAAATTATTTCTGTAAAAGTTGCTACTTCCTATTTTGGAGTTTTTAAGGTTTCCTTTCCAAACAGTATTATAGCACAGAAGAGGCCAGCTTAAATGTAGCTCTGCTGCTTGCGTATTGTTATTTTAATGTATGCCTTTCAGCATTGAATTTGTTAAAATTTCACAATTGGAGCAAGAATAATATTTACAAGTTTTTGGATTAATTTTAAAACCACAGTTTAATCAATCTAAACTATATTTTCTGTTCCGGTTTAACTTCGAGCGATGGAGGAGTGTGAAATTTAAAAATTACTTCTTACAGTTCTACAAAAACTCCCACATACATCATAAGCAGTTACTGTAATGTATAAAAGTAATGTTAATGAACATTCATTAGCATGACTTTTATGCAAGATGTATTGTTAACGAATGTTCACTATCTTCATATTTAAAATTAAAATCAATTCACTTTGTGCAGAAGATGAATAAAAGTAGAAAACAACGTTTAAAAGAACACGTAGGTAAAATGTTTAAAAAACGCATACATGTTTCGAAGGCCCTAGCGTCGTTGTGCTTTTAAAACGTTTTTTTTTTTTTTTTTGGCTTTTCTTTACCTTCATATATTTATTGCAAAGCTGTATGTACAGAAAAAATATGCAGATAAGGCTGCTCTTGGAATGTAATAAAAGCTTTTCATGGGGGGAGGGGGTTCTAAATTTTTCAAATAATTCCATAGCTTTTCCTTTAAATAGTTTTTTAACAACTATTTCTCGAAACCTGTAGAATATTTTATAGATAAATAAACCCGAATTCAGTGTCGGTTACTTAAATATTTTTCTTTGCAAACCCCATTGTTTCAAAAACTATACCTAGTTTTCGAAATCTTTCGTATGCAAAATATGTCTAAGAACACTGCTTAGCACAATGTAAACATAAGATAATATGTTTTCAATGCCTAAAATGTAAAGTTTGTCTCGCGCTTGATCAGAGTTCTCAAAATCTCAAAACTGAAACTAATAAAATTTATATATTTACGCAATACACTGCAATGCAAAAGTTTAGACAAAATGAAAATATGTGAATAAAAAGAAAACTATTCAACGAAATGCTTTCAAATTTCTACTGCAGGTACACAATATGGTCCCAAATACGTGTCTGGAGTTCTTATAACTATAACTGGAATGAAATTTTGGATATTACAAAAGACATTTTTTTACATTGTTGCAAAAGTTTAGACAATAGTCAGATTTTATGCAAATATCCCTTGAAATGTGATTGGTGGAGGAAATGCGGGACTGTATTATTTATTTATAAAGTGTAGAGATTGCTGCATTAATAATCAAAATCTCAAAAGCTCTTTAGTTCTCGTGTAAAGAAAATGAGAAAGTTTGGAAGCCAAAATTTAAAAGTGAACCTACTTTATTATTATTTTTTGTCTTTTAAATCGACTCTCGTATGGTAGTACATTGTTTTTTGCTTTGTGGAGAGGAAATTCAGACATGCGTATCGATCAAAAAGTCCAAGAAAAATTATATTTCTTAAGGATGAAGGAATTGGAAAAACGGCTCAGACTGATGATTCGCCCCTTAATCCTACAAAACTTCAACTTGGGTCAAAAACAGCACGTGACAGCATAAGTAGATGAACAACTGAATCGGAATGCATAAAAAAAAAAACAAAGAATTGTGCCTGAGCCTTTTCGGACAGAGTGTCCCAAATAAGCCAGATTTTAATGTGAAAAGCAGCATATGTATCATCGTGACTAAAAAATGAATGGTACTTTCTTTGATAAAAATTATTAAAATTGGGATGGCCTAGATGGATTATAATTCTTTTCGCGGGACTTGAGAAATATCCAATGATCATATGCTGTGCTACTTTTGCCAATAAAATCTATCTTATTTGGGACACTCTGTCCGAAAAGGCTCAGGCACAATTCTTTGCTTTTTTTTATGCATTCCGATTCAGTTGTTCATCTACTAATGCTGTCACGTGCTGTTTTTGACCCAAGTTGAAATTTTGTAGGATTAAGGGGCGAATCGTCAGTCTGAGCCGTTTTTTCAATTCCTTCATCCTTAAGAAATATAATTTTTCATGGACTTTTTGATCGATACGCATGTCTGAATTTGTTCTCCACAAAGTAAAAAACAATGTACTACCATATAAAAGACAGAAAATTAATAAAGTAGGTTCATTTTCAAATTTCGGCTTCCGAACTTTCTCATCTTCTTTACACGAGAACTAAAGAGCTTTTGAGATTTTGATTATTTATTCAGCAATCTCTGAATTTTATAAATGAATAATACAGTCCCGCATTTCCTTCACCAATCACATTTCAAGGGATATTTGCATAAAAACTGACTATTGTCTAAACTTTTGCAACAATGTAAAAAAATGTCTTTTGTAATATCCAAAATTTGATTCCAGTTATGTTTTTAAGAACTCCAGACACGTATTTGGGACCATATTGTGTACCTGCAGTAGAAATTTGAAAGCATTTCGTTGAATTGTTTTCTTTTAATTCACATATTTGTATTTTGTCTAAACTTTTGCATCGCATTGCATAACTACTATTTAAGACAAAGGTCGTTCAGGTTTCTGTGACAAAACATGTATATTAGAAAAACAGGGGAAAAAAGCTACAAGTTAAATATATTTTATTTGAAATATAGTTATAAATTTGGCTTAATTCAAGTCAAAAGGATATATTTCTCATTTTCATTTAGAAAGATATAGATATTTTTCATGCTTATTAATTACATTCAAGAAACGTTTGAATTCCTTCTGCTTTATTATGCGCATTCATACATCTTAAGTACAATTTCTTGTAATAATTGTCTGGATAAGTAATTAAAAACAATTTTAAACCTTTATAATTAAGTTTCAATAAGCCGCGTTTTAAATTGCATACTTCTTAAAAATGAAACTTTTTAGTAAAATGTTTGCATTTTAATTTAAGCAGGAGCGTTCCTATTGCATTATAGAGCGATAATAGCTGTAACTCTTTATAAAATGCTAAAATCAACTCTTTTACATGTTAAATTCTGAAACAACAACAAAATAAACTAACCGCTGAAATTCCTGTCGTTTTAAACTGCAAATGCAAATTCAAAAGCGAAAGTTCATTAAAAACTGATTTTTATTTATCTATTTATTTTGTTTTATTTTTATTTTAATTTAATTTTTTACTTTTTTTTAATCGTTAGATTTTCAATTATTTTCTTAGTATGTTTGAAATATAATTAGTAGCTAATGAAATTCTTTGATGACGATAAAGAGTCCGTTAGTAATTTTAAATAATGCTTCATAAAATAGACAATATTTTAGAAGCAATATCATGGTCGTTGTCAAAAAATATCTTACCCTAAAAATAATTACAAGGTATCCTAATACTCTTACTTTGAGGTGCCGATACGATATCTTTATTTAATTTACATTTAGTTATTTTTCGAGTTATAGAAAAAATCGGATGTTTTCAATATGTTGAGAAGCCAGAAACATTTTGCGTTTATTGCACTAATTAGGTTAGACCGACCAGTGAATGAACACTTCCAGTATGAACACCTCAGAATGAACACCTCATATATTTTTTTTTTAAATAAGGGTTTGAAACATTTTTACTAGATGAATCAGCGGAAGTAAATTCTTTCTACATATTTACCGAAAGAACATGGCTAGAAAATGCTTCATTTGCCCGCTGAATGCCTACCCTATAAATGGGTTCCTATGGCATGTGTGTTGAGCTAAAACGATCTTCCACCTTAATGGTGCTCGTAAAAACGAAAGCCGTACACATCTTGCCTTAACCCATTTATGCCCAAGTTTTTTTTAAACAATTTGTTTCCATTTTTATCCGCTAAAAACTCTTGCTTGTAATGGTTTACATACATTTTAGGCTTAAAATAGTTCGCCGTTGCCATATTTATTAAGTTATTTAATGTCCCGTTTATGGGATATTTTGCCGATATGTGAGCAAAATACGACCTTACTTGACTTTACTTGTGCAAAGTAACATTACAGAAGGCATCTCTGATCAATTTTAAGCAAATCAATATCAAATAGTTTTATTTTATGAAAAATATCGTTGCTTGACTTATTTGTCTGAAAATTGCTGTCAGTAAATAAACTCTAATGCCCAAATAGTGACTATAACTGGTTTTCTCAAGAAGGACTATTTAACTTGTGAAAAACAGCTTTAATAAAATGATATACCCATTACAGGTTTTTGTATGCAGTAAGTAACAAGCGTCCCATTTTTAGGCTACTGGGCATAAATTTGTTAAATCGAGTAGATTTTATCTACTTGGGCTCGGATACCTGAGTGGTATTTGCAACAGCAACAACATAAACCAACTGCTTTTTCTTAATCAGAACATCTGCCGTACGCCCCGGAGCCGGCGGTCACGAAAATTGATACGGGCAATTAGGCCTTGGCCCCCCCCCCCCCCCATGAGCTGTTGCGCCATTGAATTTAATTTTTTATCTGCTTCCTAAAACCAGAAAAGTTTTCCTACCTGAAAATGCTAATATGATGTCTCGATAATATAATTTCAAAAGTAATTAAGAAATATAAGAGAATGCTCCGCTATCGGATATTTTAATTACAATATTAAGTTCTAAATGAAATCTAATACTTTCATTAATTTAAGAAAAGTAGTTGATTCATTTGAAATCGATTTTAAAGCATCTGTATACATCTCTTCGCAGTAATTTAGCAGCATAATAGGGTCGCTTCTCTTGTAAACTTGTTTTAAGTGTAACAAATGTATTTTGTACTGAAATATAGCGGACGACATTAGTTATACAACAGAAATCGTGAATTATATTCTCGCATTACTATTACAATAATTTATTTTCCCAGTTGAGGGTTAAGGAAAAAATAGTAACAGGTGACGGAGGTACCAGTAACCAAAAATGAGAAAGCTGATTTTGTAGAAAGCACAGTAATGCTGGACTAAGAAAAGCATAATATTTTTCTGTAAGTACACTACTAATATTGTAGTTCAAAAACTCATAATTATGGTATTGATATAGCCTCAACAATTAAACTAAGTGCAGATATATTGAAATATATTGTTTATTTTGTTGCGATTTTATTAAATTCTTTTGATATGATCTTATAATTACTCTTGTAAATGTGATCAGTTAAATTAACATAAAAAAACTAGAAAAGGAAATAGATCAGATTAAATTAAAAAAAATCTGCATAAATCTTATAAGTACTTAAAAAAAATCTTATAAGTACTAATATGCCAATGACTACTATAACACAAGCACAAATCTGAAACTCAATGTCTTTTCATTTTTACTAAAGTAAAGAATAGTAAAAATTTACCTACTACAAAATGTCCATCTGAATTGTTAAAGAAACTTTAGTTTTCAAGTTCATGCGAGTAATGTTCATAGAAAAAGATCTTTTCTTTAAAACTGATTTCAATATATTAATTTTCAATTAATATCTGCGGATTTTCAAAAAAAGAAAAAAATGTGCCAGTAATATAAAGATTATACCTCTATGAGCCGAAAAACAAATTTGAATCTTTTTAAATAAATTTTCGATATTCACTAGATTTATATCTTTTAAATTATCGAAAAAATCTGAATACTTATTGGCAGTGCTCTACCGTTTTCCGAAGTTAAATCACGTGTTAGGGAAAAACGTTTTTACTCTTCTTTCATCAACAGTTAATAGTTCGTCGCTGCATACCATGTTTCACTTTTTTACAAATACGGGAGCAGTTTTACACCGTGATTTCGTTCCGAAAAGTTATTATACATACAGGGTGGTTATAAATTAACAGGAGGTGTTTGGAGCCCTCTAGCTCGCGAACTACTGGACGAAACATTGCCAAACTTCGTGAGCATGCATATTAGACTATGGGATTTTGATTTCTGGAATAAAAAAAAAATTAGTTTGAAAAATTACCACCAGGGGGAAATTTGGCGCTGTTAAAGTGTTTTATTATGATTATCGAAGAATTAATTGCTACTGACAAAATATGCATCCATTTTATTTGCAAAAATGACTTTTTTTGGCACAAATGTGATTCGATATGATCGCCATTGTAAAGTTGTAAGAACTGCATACGATGCAGAACATTTTCTACGGCAGCTCGTAACATATCAGAATGGATTTCTCTAATTTTTAAAATTATCATATCTTTTAAACTTGCGATATCAGAAATGTTTCTTTGATAGCATCAAAGCATTGTTCTCTAATAGCATTTGCAACTTCGTCAACTTGTAGCTGATTAACCGTCTGGCGCCCCTAGCCTGGTTGCTGGGCTAGAAATCCAGTCATTTTAAACCGCTTAATCATGTTTCTTAAATTTGTTATGGTCAGCGGGCCTTTTCTCAACTGCTTCACTCGCCGAAATTCTCGAAGAGTAACATTGGCATTTTCATCACGCTGATAGTAGAGCTTCACTAACAAAGCGCGGTCCTGCATAGTTAAAGCCATCAAGAGGCAACTGCGCTCAGAATGATGAGAATGCTCCCAGTCAGTCATTTTATACAGATGATCACTAAACGCAAAGCCTTTAAGCAGATTATTGCATTCTATTTGGTTGGTGGACAGCTATTTTGTTCGTGGTGATTTTTTTTAATAGAAAATTCTACGGCGATCATATTAAACCTCATTTGCAAAGAACAATCATTTTTGCTTGGCGAAATTGATTTATACAGCATCTTTTCAAGTTTAATTCGCGATATTCAGTGTAATACAATTTTACAGCGCCAAATTTCCCCCTGGTGGTGATTTTTCAAATTAATTTTTTTGTTCCAGAAATCAAAATCCCATGGTCTAATATGCATGCACGCGAAGTTTGGCAATGTTTCGCCCAGTAGTTCGCGAGCTAGAGTGCTCCAAACATCTCCTGTTAATTTATAACCACCCTGTACATTGATTTTGTTACCAAAAAAAAAAGAACAAATCCGATGTTTTTTACTACGATAACTGTGCACTTAAACCCAGTATGTTTAAACAAATGTGAAATACTGTGTCAAAATTAATGTTAATGCTAAGTCATGAAGATGAAAAATTCAAAGTGAAGAGGCTTCTCCTGTATCATTTATAAAGCTGTACAAAACAACTTTTGCAGGTGAAACGACGATTTTCAAGATTTGAGTAGAGATATAAAACAATTTTTAAATAACAATAATTACAGTAAAGCGTTTATGAAAAAGCACTTTTGAATCATAAGAACCAAATCATTTAGTTTCAAGATTTTATTTCGACCAAGAAATAGATAAACTCAACCGAATGTTACGGGATGTCCGTATGTTATACGGACATTTTAACTACACGAAAAAGAAAAAAAAAACACCTTTGTTCAGGGATCTTAATACCACATGCAAATGCAGCTGAACTTCATTTTAAAAATAAAAACCACTCATAAACAAAAAACATTCCGTTTGAATTTCCGTTTTGTCTCACTTGTTGAAAATGTTGGTTTTTTTTAATGAAGTGAGTCCAATGGAAGGGAAGGTCGTTGTCAGTTTGATATCTAACATATGCCAGAAGCTTGAGACGAAAAAAAGATTTAGACTATCTCACTTCTTTTTCCCTCACATAGGAACTTTAACTCTTCGGCGAGGACAATGTTCTTTTTTTTTTATTATGAAACCATCAGCTTTAAATAGAGATGTACCAATATCAACTTAAAAGTGATATGAAATTTTAGTTTGAAAATAGTCGTTCCAACGTATTAAAAACAGCTAGTGTGAAAATTGCATTAATCAAGGATTAAGCTGCACTAGTCATTAAGCATATCCGCATGTTCTTTTTTTTAAACATGTATTTATAAATTATGGAGCGAGTCTAAATCGAGAATTTATAATATTACTTCACCTTCTCATTTTTTCAATTACACATTGGTTAAGTCACAGCTCCATTTATTTATTTATTTATTTAAAAAGTATTGCACACGAGAGATAAATCCAATAACAGTGGCAAGAACCAAGTGAGATAAATACAATAACAATTAAAACAAATGATACATTTAAAATATTAAGACATTTCTACTTAAAATTATAAAATGACATATTCAAAATATCCAAATCATGGCAATGAGTGCTAAAAAGTTTGTAAAATTTAAAAAGACAAAAATTATCAACATAATTAAACTTCATAAAAACATTTTTAAAACATTAACGACTCCAAAGAGTCCTATTTGGGACAGCAAATTGGATTAAATTAATAATATAAGAACAGTTAATTAAACTATTAAATACTTTAAAGAAAAAAAAGAGACAAAAGTACACGGCATGTTTTTAGTCTGGGAACATTGCAAAAAGTACACAATGAAGAATAAGAACAAGTCAAAAAATCATGTTTATTAGTCCTGTAACATTTACGTCAGTTTTAATGCGGTATTAGTCAACTGACGTTTTTTGTGACAGGTAAATATTTTGAGTGATTGCAAAAAAAAATGTTGAATGAAGAATTACAGATTTGTAATACATGACATGCAGCAATTATTGTTTTTCATTTATTAATATTTTAATTTAGTATACATATTAAGGTTGAAGTAAGAATAGTGGGTAAACCAAGCTTTAACCGATTAAGTTTAAGCTTACCCGTTAGTCTTATTTAGTCCGTAACGCATGAGAAGTATTGAAGTAAGCAAGTTAGAAATGTTTCAACTGGTCTTAAACAATGTGTTGTTTAAGGAAAAAGCATATAGTTAGTCATTAAAAATTCGGACGAATATTTTTGCTCTCTCTTGCAAATTCGTTTTATTACAATATTACTAGAAAACTTTTACTAAAATGTTGTCCCTCAATTAACCATCCCATATCATTTTCATAATAAGTATATCTTTTAACATCTTCTGCATCAGCGTCTGGTAACATTTTGCAGTTCTAGAAAATCTGCCTTCTACTTTCCGTTGGAAATTAAAATCCCGAAAATATTTTGTAATCATATTGCCTTTATTTAGAAACTATTTTTTTTTCATTCAATCACATGTTAGTTCATAAAATGGAAGAGACTTGGGTGAATAATATGGTGACCATCTAGAGAAAAATGCCTGCATTTTTCTGCTAAAAAGCTGGAGTTCAACTTCTGCTTCAAAACTGAGATGGGAGTAAAATGGATCCAATATTTCGATTTAGCACGAACAATTGTTGATTTAACTTACCATACCTTTGAGTGTGATAGTAAATAACTGTTGTTAAATTAAAATTTGATGTCCTCATCTTATAACCATGAAATATTTTTATTGCGTAATAAAATGTGCTTCAGGTAAATTTATCAAAGAAATTCTTTAACGCTCGCAATTGTTTTATCTTTGTAGATGATGTTACAACTTGTCTTTTTGAGGGAGTCCGATATGTCGACCAAGAAGAATGGAAACCAGATGCTTGTACTTCTTGCAGGTGTTACCTAGGGAATACAGTTTGTGATACAGAGGAATGTCCAGATTTGCTATGTAGGTCACAAAAATACATTCCACTAGGAAAGTGCTGTCCAGTATGTGCAGGTCAGTTTGGTTCAAAAAATTATAATTTAACCTAACTTTGCACTTGAGGTAATAAACGTTTTAAAATAATTGTCAGTGTTTTGACAACCCTTTAAAACGTTTTTACGGGCAGTTAACATTGATTTACTATTAAAAAACGATTTCATTTCATTTTTCTGAGTTTTCTGTAATTTTGATTTATTTACAAATGTTTTTATAAAGTGGGAGGTCCTATCTGATGTGACTTTAGCCGAGCATAGTTAAATATAATTTTCAGACACATATCTCAAGTATGTTTAAAATAGTGTACTTTTTTTTCAGTGTTTTGAATATTTTTTAATATTATATTTATGGATATAGATGTAATGAATCAAGCATGTCATTGACTTCCTAATATTTTAAAATCTGTGAAATGCGAGGAAAACTATAGACAATTATACGGGCTGTTATCCCGTTGTAATGAACTGAAGGTAATACTTGGTTGGTTACCGTAAAATAGATTACTTTTTGATAGCTGGGCACAAAATCTATTTGATAAGAAAATACGGATTTCGCTTGCTTGTGCTCTGAACTTTCTTTGTTACTACATTGTCTCAATAAACAAAAATCAATTTAAAGTAACTTGATGAGTTCCATTGATTTCCATAGCAACTGGGGCATTTTTAGCCCCCCATTTCTTCGAACTTGCATTTAATCATTTCAACAATCACGGGTGCACCATTTGAAAGTTTGTCTCACGGTTTTCATGTCACTCTCCTGGCCTAATGATGAGTCAATTACTACTCAAAAAGATGGAATGTTATATATGCTGTATAGCAGAACTGCTTATTCTCACCAATTTGTTAGGCTCCTAAAGTATTTTATAGTTTTAATTTCTTCATGGTCTTATTATAACTTTGAAGCTCAAAACTGAGGTATGTAATATTTCTGCTATCACACTTCTGGACGAAATTTATGTTTCATATCAAATGTTTTTTTAGTTGAATAACACATATCTGGAAAATTAAAAGGTAAGACTAAAAATACAACATTTTAGCTTTAAAGATAATTCCGGAAGTTGGGAACAGGCTCTGTGTAAGTAAAATGTCTTTCTACTGGCACACACAAAAATATCACTCTTCTGGCACTTTATATCACATTTTTAGCTTAAAGTATGCAAATGTAATATGGCTAAAGTGAGCTATCTTTATTTGTCTCTCATTAAGCTTTTTGTAAAGACTCAATTTATATTCAAAAAATATTAACGCATTTTTTCTTTTAAAGAATTTGTGATTCAAAATATCAGGTTTCTGGAAAGTCACCCTCATTATAATTTTCGGAAAATAATGATATGTTAAAAGATATCATTTTTTAATTAATAAATTTTATAGTGCACCATTTTTTGCTGGCATTTGAAACAACTACTTAAATTGTTTTATTTGTTTATCTCTCTCCTTCTTTGCCCCTTGACTTTTTATTAGTTGTCTTCGTTACTTGTTCTGTGCTCCAGTTGGTTGACTTCTAACATGCGTATTGTTATTCCCTGGTAATATCATTAGTTATTCATATCTTACAATATTTTTCTTTTAATGTAAAAGAGACGTACCGTGTTTGCAGAAATCAGTTTTAAGCTCTCCGATTAAGCGAGAGATGTTAAGCTGATGTTAAAAAATCGATGTTAGTATACGAGAATATAGGTTCACTTGATTCTAGATGAACTTGCCATTTAAACCTAGGGATTCCTATGTGTATCAGCATGTTTGAAAAGTATGTTTTAAGTGTTAGTAACAATAATCTGAATTGATTTTTTTTACCAGATGACGATGCAGTATTTGGACCCGAAGAAACCGTTAGCCCGGTAAGAAACATTTCCTTTACATGTATTTTCTTTTATTCAGATAATGCTGACTTAATTCGGGTCATAAAAGAAGTGAAAGAGGTATTGTAGTTTTTTATGAATCGTGGAGCATTCTGAAAAATTTAATTTAGAAACACTTTTAAATGATTGCTGTTAATGCATTATACACTATATTATAGTCTGGAAGGAAACAAATGTTAGAGTTAAATTTCAAGCTCTTTCTTGATTTTTTACAATAATAGTAGTAGGTCATTTTTGAGTATATCAATCATTTTTGAAGAGTATGAAAAAAAGAATACAGTAAAAGCATTACTATTTTTCTTTTTTTAGAGACCTTCACCTGATCAAGTACCAGCCGTAGGATTGCCTGACTATTCTGTTGTTCCAGTAGTTGGCCCACCAGTATGTATCCCAAATTATTTTTATTCTTTATATGCTTTATGCATCTAAAAACTTTCTTAAGGGATCTTAGGTGCATGCCAAACGTTTAACACAATTCACTTATTTACAGTTCGAAAAACAAACATTTGTTTGAAAAATTTATATTAACAGATTTTGACGTAGTCAAAACTGACCGAGCAATACAATATACCACCAACTCGGTTATTCCATCCAGAGACTGCTGTTAAGTCCTCATTGTGGACTCATAAGTCCGGAACAGGAAGTGATCGAGCTGGAGGCAGATATCCTCTCATAGAAGATAAGAGTACCAAAAAAATGGTCATACCATATCTGCAAAATGGGACAATTCTGGTTCGGAAAGTAGTAAACGAATCAAAATATTACCGTAAAGTCGGGTTACATGGACCCACAAGGGGGTTACTTGAGCCCACAGTAAAATGATAAAATCTGGGTTTGGTACTAGCGTTAGAGACTGCAGAGTGCTTCTACCTAGCCCAGAAACGAGGAACTATGTGCAAGTCTTTAACTAGTGAGTAGAAAACCTAGATTTTATCATTTTACTGTAATGGGCTCAAGTAACCCCCTAGGGTCCAAGTAACCCGACCTTACGGTAGTTGGAATGATGAACAGTAATGGAAAGTGGATTACATCTTTGTTTGGTAAATAGTTGCCACCAATCTCTGATTCGATTTAACTGTTTCCTTGATAACACAATATTGTCTCGGCTAAGTTAGAGACTTTACTTTCAGGCACAAAGGCAAAGTCACAAAGAGAAAGAGTTGTAACGTTTCATATGCATCACGCTGTGACACGTTTTTAACATGTTTCATGTGACTTTTCACTTTATTTCAATATGATGACGTCACTGTAACGTAACTTAATGAGGTCTCTACTCACTGAGGTAAAATGCAGCCTGTGGATGCCTTGAAAGTGACGTTCGTGACAGTGATGCAACTTTCACGTAATGGTCGCATTTTAGCAACTGTACTATTTCGTGAAAAAAATCAATCTTCTGTCAATATATTTTTGTTTTTTACCTATGTATGAAATTTTATGCGTTAATATTTTTCACACATAGTGTTTAATAAGTATTGAAGAATGTTTTTCAAAAATAGTTTTCATAAAACAATTTAAAACACCACATGTATAGCTTAAAAATATATCTTCACCGTTTGTGCGCACGCGCATATACTCTAAAACAAATTGTGCTGCATTTTAAAGTAGTTACAAATGTCTAAATCGTACTATATTTTTCGCACAAAAATATCTGAAAAACTTATTTTTTCAATGAGTCTCCTTTTTAACTGAAATTGAAAAATTAAAGGGGGAAAAAGTGATCATTTAAAAACTCGCAAGTAATTTCCTACCAACTGTATCTTCAACCGATTGTTTTCACAAAAAGGACACTAGTAATTATTAAATAACAGCACAGATCAACTATTTTGGAATGCAACAAAAAATATTGATGTTTAGCAAAACCTATGTAGTTCAACTTCACCATGATAATTGTAGTTATTTTTTATTATACGTTTAAAATAATCAAAATTTCACTTGAATATACACAAAAAAATGGAAACGCAAATGAATAAAATTATGTTGTTTGTGTAGTAAAATATCGAAATTTGAATATTTAATTAGAATCAAAACTAAATTCCTGTTAACCATAGATTAAATGATTTTTTCCCCTTCAAGGGATACAGCGGCGAACCAGGTTCACCGGGTTCTCCAGGAGGAAGGGTAAGCTCTTTTTACATTACTCACAGACATAAACTAAAAAGGCAATGTTAACAATTTGAAAAATAGTTGAATCGGACTCATCTAAGCGGAAAAAATGGAAACAATAAATATCTTTAAGAAATGAAAATAATAAAAATATTATTTTAACCTTATATTTGTTGCATTCATTCTTGGTGATGTTACTGGGAGATATAGATGGAGGATGTTGGAGAGTTAAGTTGACTATTACTATAAATTAGCAAGCTACTAAAAAAGTCATTTGAAGCAAGTTCTCCGATCTTCTGTGTAAATGCTGCACAGTTAGTTTTGGGATATGCAGATATGAACTGAGTTAGTGATGAAGGGATAACGTTTTGGCTAACTAATTAAAAACTATTATTGCTAATCCACATTTTCATATAAAACTTTATTTCTTAGAGATTTTTAATGATTTTCTACAGTTTGTGTTCATTTATTTATTCAATTTAGGTTTTGGACGGTGTATACGCCTTGTGAACACTGTATGGATGAATTTTTACTTTTAAGTGCAAAGATTTGATGGATGTTTTCAGTATTTAAATGTAATTTACGTACTGCTACCTTTTATAATGTAACTGAAATTATTCATCATTTAATAGTTATTTTTTTCAACAATTCGCGCGTTTACATACACCTATAAAACTCTTAAAAATAACTTGCATACATTTTTTCCTTTAAGATATGCCTTGTTAATCATTGTATACAAGCAAATATCAATGTGACATAGTGTTGCATCACTGTGCGTTATCTTCAAAAATTACAGATTTTTTAGTTCTTATTCAGAGCTAAAACGCTCATGCATTCTGTTAGGTTATTAGATATGTATTTAAAAGTTAATAGTAGCTAATACTATACATTTAATTTTGGTAATGTATGACTAAGATTAAATAAAAAGCAAAGGTTTCAACTATTTCTTAACTTGATTTCCTCAGATTTTTTTCCTTACTATTTTTATTTATTGTTCTTACTTTTAGGGCACTCCAGGCAGTCCAGGAACACCTGGATCTCCTGGGGAACCAGGGCCACCCGGACCACCAGGAGGAGGAGGAGTAAGTTAAACAATTTTCTAAACGATCAGTAACTAACTATTAAATAATACCACAGAAATAGCTATGTTGCATCTGTTTGTAGCTGGGGTACTCAATCTAATTTAAACGCCCACGAAAATGATTGATAATTTATTTTTTTTTTATTTGAAAGTGATATAAACATAAATTATCAAGAAAAGGGGTACATTAAAAAATGAATGTTGTTTTTACTGTATAATACAGCTAATTTTATAGTAATAAAGTATAAAAATTGATTTACAGCAATAAACTGTAAAATTGCTAACTTTACAATACTAAGCTGTTTATTACCGTGCATTTTATGGTTTTAAACTGGAACCTCTCCTGCCAGTATTATGTTTTTACAGTGTAATACAGCTAAATTTTAAGGAAATAAACTAAAATTTCTAACTTTACAGTGCGAAACTAAAATTGCTAGTTTTACAGTTTATTTCTGTGCATTTTACAGTTTTAAATCGGAGCCTCGGCCGCCAGTATTATACTGTAAAAACTACAGCTCTTTTTTGCAGGGTATATTTCTCTTTCTAAACCGATGATGCTTTTGGGACATTTAATCTTGTTAGAACATTGAGTATATGTTTTAGGATTCGAAGATAAATAAAAAATATTAAAGGCTTGAAATCTTCGGTTTCAAAAATAATTTTTTTCAAAGTGTTTCATTGATTGTTGTAAATTTTTTCAGTGTAAAATTCAAAATTAAGATTAATTTTCTCGTCATTCTTAAGTGTTGCAAATGAGCATGTTGCATGTAGTGTAATGTAAGTGGTAATGTTTTCCACTTTTTACCATAAAGAGGATATTTAAATACTTTCATATCTAATCTAACAAACAAAATTTTTGCTCGCTGTATCAAAAATTACGTTTCATTTAATCATGGTTATATTTCAGTACAGTAACTGGTTTAACCAATTTGCTATGAACCAAGGATTTAGTGGCGATAAAGGACCTGCTCCCGATGCCTTCCATTTTCTGCAAGCTCAAGTGGTAAGCATATAAATTAATTCTCCTTTTACATGCAAACAAACAACTTACTTTGTGTCACTGAACATTTTTATTTTTGTTTATTAAAAAGTGAAACATATTCTTGTTTGGATTAGAAACAATTATTGTCCCCCAACCGAAGCTGCATTTCTCTGTATTTCATTACCTTATAAATTCATTTGCCAGCCAAACAAGAGTGTAAGTGATAAATTACTTTGGTTAAAAGGAGTTATTTTTGGAATATGTTTTTGATAAGAATTTTGCTATGTATGATTTTGCTCTTGTGTGTGACAATGTAAATTATTATTATATTTTTATGTTATTTTAGCACCTAACCTATTATACTTCTGACCTAAGCAGCTACTATTTCAAATGGTAAATTCGATGCCTTTCTGAACAATTTTTGAGCTATTAAAATTAGATATATTTAATGCAGCATCGTGCGATTTTGTTTTGAAACACATTGTTTTATGGCGCTCTTACTGCAGTTCACAATCCACCTCCATTTTTTAAAATAATTTTCTAACCTTCGCTGCAAACATAATTGATGACTTATCATTTTGACGCGTTTTGCCTTTCATTTCCATTTTTAATATGTAATCATTATTATGTTATTTTCCTTATTACAGATGCAGCTCATTTTATGCTCATTATTTTCTGCTTTTTAAACTGAATTCGATTTATATATATATATATATATATATATATATATATATATATATATATATATATATATATATATATATTATATATATATATATATATATATATATATATATATATATATATATATATATATATATATATATATATATATATATATATATATATTTTTTTTTTTTTTTTTAATGTATCTAAATTTGAATAGATAAAAAGAAATGCCAAACCTTTACTTTCAAGAAGTCAGACACTTTAAAAATAGTTTTCATTGTGTTTAGCTATACTAATTAATGAGCTAAATATTGGTATGTAATATTAGCACATGGAGACACTGTCGATAAATGTATATTGCATGGCCAAAAAAGTATGTTCAGTTAAAATTCCAACAACGTTTTATTACTTATTACGTTGATTTTTAAAATACGTCAAAACTTGTCTTTCAGGGACCTATTGGACCGAGAGGTACACCTGGATCAGCTGGTCAACCAGTGAGTAGATATAGATATATGAGTGCGTCGTTTAGACTAAACATATTTTTGGAATATACTACATGTTGAAATATATTATAATTTATTATTGTTTATTAACTCCTTTTTAAATCATTTATAGGGCGTTCAAGGTTTTCAAGGGGTTCGTGGTGAAACTGGAGATACGGGTCCTGCTGTAAGTAACACTTTAAATTTCATAAAACTACTCAAAATTACAGTAGACAAATGTGGGGCAAAGTGAAATAGCGGGGCAAAATGAAATGGTAAAATATTTTCACAGTTTGCAGCGTAAAAATAGCTCCAAAGATCAACGAAAAAAATTATGCAAGAAGTTTATTGTAATATATGTAATTTTTCAAAACTATTTCTTGTCATTACAAAATGACAAAATTTTTATAATTATCATTTTAACTATTTATTGAGATCTACTGAAATGTCCAGTGTCGTCCTCATTTAGTTAATATTAGGCCTTTTTTTGTTTTAAATGTTCAATATAATTTGTCAAGTACACGCGGGGCAAAGTGAATGGGGCAAAGTCATTTTGTTTGCCCATGCATTCATTTACTAAAACACGAACGTATTTATTCATTTATTAATTTATTTACATTCTTTTACTTATTAATTAACTTATTTATTCATTCATTCACTTATTTTCTTATAATTTCTCCATTTTATTCACTCATTTCTTTTCTCATATGGGTGATTTTCTCAACACGTTAACTTTTGCCAATGCCAAGTAGGAAAAATTCAACTTGTAATTAATTAATAATTGTTAATATTTGTTAAAAGACAACTCATTTAAGATCACAAATCAGTGCTCAGCAACGAAAAAAAATTTAAAATAAAATTTTAATGACAGTTTTAAGTTTAAGTTTAATGTAAAAAGTGTAATTACCATCTCCCGGCTTAAACACTTCCCTAACTCAAGAAATATTTTTAAAACTTTATTCAATTGATAAATAATGACATAGAAAACAAAATACACCATTTAGAATATTGCTTCATATATTTTTTTTACATTATTTACAAACAAAACAGATTAAATCTAATTCTTTAAAGAAATAGTAGTAGTATTTTTCGTTGGAATTTTAAACTTTTACAATACCAACTTTTTTTTACTGCAAAGAGTTACAAGTTTCTTTATTTTTTCATTTGTCTGTTTTACATTTATTTTTATTTAGTCTATAAAATATTAACTGTAGGCGGACTCGAAGCATAAAGAGTACAAGAAAGATCGGTTTCGCAAGAAACGCAAGTTAGCATGCGTAAACCTTACACTAATTTGTTATTTTCATTCCAAACCAACTGATGAAGCTTCATGATATTTGGAATTGACTTCAGTTTTTTTGGTAGCAGGGTTTCAACTCGCTTTATATCAGTCTCTGTAGAAAACTTACTATGAAAAATTTCGTGGAAATAAAATACAATTAACGTTTGGATTTACTTTTAAATGCTTAATTTTGTTCTATTCAGTGAGAGAAAAACACTTTGAAACACAAAGTATTCTAAACTACTTTTTAAATATTATTGATTAGAATAGTTAAATTTATAAAATTTTATTCTTATAAGTTTTAAAATTTAGATGTAACTAATTAAACAACTAATAACTTCCATACAACTAAATATCATTCTATCTAAATTATTATGAATTTTAGAATAATAGATTGAACAATGTGCCTAACTTATTGCCATTTGAAATTTGCTAAAATTATTAAAAAATAACACAAAAACATGAATAACGTGCATTAAAATTTTTAAAATCCATTAAAATGTCACTCTCCCGAAACCACTTCGTAAGTGGGGACGGAAATGACAGGGACGGAAATGACAAAACAGTGGGTTTTCGAAAACAGTGTGAAAAGTTTTTCATATCTTTAATTTAACTGTTGATACCTTAAAAGTGTTCGTAAGAACACATTTGGCAGTGGAATTTTTTTTAATTTTATTTAAATTTTCTGGAAGATAACCAGGGGGACGGAAATGACATTGAATAAAGTCACGCATAGAATTTTTAAGATAAAACAAGCCTCACACACCCTAAAAGATGTGTAAACTTCGTTTAAAGCTTATTTTTCTGCTGAGAAGAATGTTCTTAAACATTTTGAGCTATTTTAATGCCAACTAGCGCCATTTATAGAATTTTATTGAAGGTTTTTCTACTTGGGGGAAATTTTTTTCAAAACCTGGGGACACGTATAAATTGAGCTCTCTATCAAAATATGTAAATATGATAAGGAATGCTGATATGGTACATTGAAGTACATACTTGTACTGTATCATAATGCATATGTATTAATTTTTAAAAATGTTTCTTCACATAGTAATTTTTTTTTAAAGTTGACAAATATGTGTGGGGACAGGGGACGGAAATGACATTTTGCCTATATATTATTTTTTTTAATATATAATTTAAGTGCAAAATAGTGCCAATGCGCGTTGTCATTACTCTTTGTGAGCATCTTGAATAGAACATAGCATTAGATAATGAAAATAGGTGTTTAATTAGAAGATATGGATGAAGGACACAAAAGTTAACGAATTGAGAAAATAACCCATATATTAATTAATTAATTCATTTTTTTTATTTATTTGTTCGTTTATTTTTTTTCATTAATAATTCATTTTTTCGTTTATTTGCACATTAATTTGATGAAAATTATTGTAACTCATCAGGTAGAAAATGTTTCATTACAAAAAATATTGTATTTTTCACTTTGCCCCGTGGTTTTCTGAGATGAAAAATTTCCACCTTTTTTTCAAAAAGGCAAAACAACTCAAAAAATGAAAAATAATTTTTTAACTCAAATTGTATTACAAAATAGATTATTCCTTCTTTGTGTACACCGATTTTTAGAACAAATTTCCAATTTGTTCATATTGAAACAGGTGAGTCATCTTAAGTATTTCACTTTGCCCCACATTCCCTTACTTTAAAAAGTAATTGCTTAGAATTTTGATGTAAGTAATTTGCTTTGTTTCAACTTACTAGAATTTTTATCGTATAAATTTACAGAAATTACAGTCAAAGTAATTTGTATAATACGTAATTATAAATCCTATATTTGTGTTTCCCATTTAGGGCCCACCAGGATTACCAGGACCTAGAGGATTGCCCGGCTTACCCGGGAAAGATGTAAGCTTTCTTTTTTTTTCTTTTCCGATGTTATTTCTCTTACAAAATAATTGTTAAATGTCTTCCTAAATCATAAAAATCAGAACTCTTTATCACGTCTTTTTGCCTTTCATGTTTCTTTGAAGCACCTAGAAGCATCAGGGGTGTCTGTGGGAAAATTAAATACTTGGAGATAATTAGTACGAGTGATAGAAGATCTGTTTGGAGGCAACAGGCCCGTAGGAGGCCTGGTATAGCCTACCTACGGTTTGAACTTATCATGCGTTTTTCTCCAAACTTTAAACATTTCTTTTACATCCATCCATTTGCTTCCCACTGCCTCATTTCTGTTACTTAATTCATTTTGAATTTGTCGTAAAATACCTTTCAAAGTTGTGAAAATATTCACTTGATAAGAAACAACCCCAACGCAAACAAAATGTTTAATATTATTGTTGATCATCAATAAAGTCAGCATATCATTTACTCATTTTTGTTAATTTGCTCAAATGTTATAAAATCAAGATAAAAATAATTTAATTTACATATATTAAAAATATTCCGAGATAATTATTTGTACTTTCCCGATTAATTAGTCGATTCAAACTCTATTATAGTCTATGGAGAAGTAGTAGATTTTTCCTTATGTTAGTTTAATTCAAAGATGCAGATTTCATTTCAAGCAAAACAATATTATATCTCCAGGATTCTCTGTACTTCACTCATAACTGTAATCACGGCTCTAATCATGACTTATAGGAATGTATAAAATGGAAAAAATTTTAGATGTAATAGAATTTTGACATTATTGATTGATTTATTTTTTATTGAACATGTTTTTGGCAAGTTTCAAAATATCTTTTTCGAGTTTAAGATGAGTTTTCAAACCGCGCATAAAATTGCGAAAAATTTCCAGCTTATATTCTTTTGCACTACAACCGTTAACCTTTATAAGCTGAAATTTTTGTGAATTTTGTTCAACAGAAAATGGCATATTTCTTTTAGACAGTGAAATTCTGGAATCCACTGTATGATGTTCATTTGCAATGGAAATAAATATAAACTTAGCAACTGAAATCCATTTAAATATTTGACTGTTTTTTTTAAAGCTAGTAATAAAACTAAGTTATAATTGTAGCTCTTTTGTGGTAATGTTTCATCTAAATGTGATCTTTTTTTCACAGGGAGAGCCTGGTGAAGATGGCAGACCCGGTCCTCCAGGACCACCAGGACCAGCTGTACGTATTATTGAAATATTTTTCCATTTCAGTACAGATAGATGCAATTCATTTTTTTTAATCTGTTTTTTCCTAATTTTTAAAATATTTTTTTACAGATAAAATAAGTATACTGCCGTGATAAGCACAAAAGTCGTACCTGCACTTTTTAACGAAATTGAATTAATCAAATACAGGTGGCTCTTCGTGACGTAATTTACCTAAATACAATATTTTTACCTAAATTTACCTAAATAAAGTAGTTTTTTTTTTTTTTTTAATCTGAAAGAGTATCATCGGAATCAAATACATGGTAGCGCAAAACTTTAAAGAGTAATATCTCAGTTTGAGCTCGACTGCAGATAAAACCTTTTGCCCTTAGCACGGCAGTATATCTAAATGTTATATCTGATGTTAGAATTGAATATCGTTTTTGAACCCTAGTAACATTTCAAAATGTTGGATTCAATGTACTTTGCAGGTGAACTATTTTCAATTTATACGCCTGTTGCGGAAATTTGTTAACGTTTTTCAATTGACAAGGAACCATGTCGAGAGATTACTCATGCGAGGCGGAAATATATGTCGTTACACAGATGAGCAGTCATTCCATACTTAGAAGTCTAAAAGCCCGTCTCTTCTTCAGATCTGAATTGAAAAGTCAGCTTCTATTTTCTCAACGGCACCATGACTTCGTGTCCAAAATGTCGTTTTTGATCAAGATTTCGGTTGTCGAAAAAATGCATGAAACTTAAAGGGTTTTCCCCATTCTCTAAACGGAGTTTCTAAGAAAGTAGTAGCTGAAATTTTAGCAATTTTATCGAACCCTCTTATGCAAAAGATAGACCCCCTTTAATTGCCGCTCAAAATCTGCTAAAATTTTGAAAAGATTCAGTTGCAAAAGTATTGTTCAACAATCGGTGCGATGATAAGACAAACGTCCGGTCCATTGGCAGAAACGGACGCATCTATTAGTTTGTACGGCGACCTTTTTACTGTTATGAAAAGGTCTTCATTCTTGCACCCTCTAGACACTTTATTCTTTTTAGAAATACAATGTTTACGAAATAAATTTGCATTTCCGTAGAATAATGCGTATGAAATGAACTTAGAGCACGAATGCAAATTAGAATCACATTGAAATGAACGAAGCACGTGCCTCGCTATTATTTTTCCTCTGCTAGACACAAACAGCTAAATTCTCTTTTGTGGACTTTCGCCTGATTTTGGCTAACAAGGGGTCGAACAATAATCAGTATGCTGTTGCCAGAAGAACACTAATATTTCTTCAATAGCCATAAAGGAGGGATATATAAAACCTTGCTTTTTTTCTTTACTGGAATGCATAAGTTGAAAAAAAAGCGGCATCATGTAAATATAATGACAAACTCAAATATTAATAAGAAAATGAGCAGTGCTGTCATACGAAGCTCAAAAGTCATTGCTTCAGACGAACTCAAGATGAAATATTACTTTTTAAAGTTTTAAGTGCTCATACATTTGATTAATTTTTAAGATTTTTTTTAAATCTGTATTCACAGAGATAAACAAAAAATGTTGTATTTAGGGGAATTATGTAGCAAAAAATCCACCTCCGTACAATAACTCTATTTTGATAAAAAGTGTAAATGCGACTCTATGTTTAGCACGGCAGAGTATTTCTTGAAAAATTACAAAATAAAAAGTTATTCAAGCATTAATATTTTTGTAACATTTTATCATTCCCGTTTTAAATATCTCTTTTACTTTGTTTAGGGTGTCAAAGGCCCTCCTGGACTTCCAGGACTTCCAGGAGCTAAAGGTCATCAGGTATGTATTGATCTTAAAATGCAGAATATTATACATTACTTCTTTAGTCTTTTTTTTTTTTTTTGGTCACTACGCGATATCTTACTTATTTCTTTATTAAATTCCATGATTTACCCTTCATTTCAAAGCTTATCGCGCACGCTAAGGACGAAAAAAACCCCCACGTTTTAAGATCTTTTATTATTGTCACTATTAAAATTATTATTATTGTTATTATTAGTTTATTACGCATCCCTAAATTAATAGCATTCACAAATTAAGGCGCATTAACATGATTGTACAGAGTATGACGCTGGAAACTCGCAGATTATGGGTTCAATCCTACCATGCGTTTCGTAGTTTTTAAATGACTTATTTTCGCCGGTTAATAAATAATATTATTATAAACATGAAACAGAATATTGACTTATGTAAAATACATTCAAAATATATTTTTTTCAGCATGAAACTCAGTAGTATTTCTAAATTCTAGGGTTTTCCGGGATTAGATGGCGCAAGAGGAGAACAAGGAGCACAAGGAGAAAAGGTAAACAATCAATGAAATTCATATAAATTTTCAGAATTTAAGTTTTTTCTAATGTTTTATTTTATCATACTAATACATTTGTATTTTTAACTCTGCTAATACATTTGTATAATAAATGTAAATGTTCCTTAATTGTATCTAATAAATACAAATTTTAAGTAATTTTTTCCGATACAAATATAAATAAGAAAGTACAACTTTTCAAAATTGCATCTAGTGCATCCGTGTATTTGATGATTTATTATAATATTATTTTAATAGTAAAACTATAGCTATGTTTCGAAATTTTTTTAGGGAATGCTAGGTGCCGTAGGAAAAATGGGAACGCCTGGACCAATGGTAAGTGGCTCATAGCATTTTTTTTTCTTATTAAGAGCATCAGCGATCTCATAGTTTTATGAAAGATTTTAAAATTATTAAAGATGACTGTTCTTATACAGTGAAAAAAAATTTCAGAGGAAAAATATTAAAGGGAAAAATGCACTTTTATTTAATTTAGGGCAGAGGGTGTCACATGTGAGCAAGGGCAATTTATGTAGATGGTAATACAAGTACTATATCCTGCCTGAAATTTAAAAGATCTAAACCATTTTGTTTTTTAGTTATTATAAGATCTTATGTATTGGAAGGTACCAATATGTTCCAGTGCTTTTATGTTCCAGTTCTCGGAGTAAAAACTCTTTTTTTTACCGAAACTTTTTTTTTTGCGATTTGAACTTTATTCGTCTTAAAGTGGCATTAAGAAGGGAAGTTTTCATACACAATTTTTTTTAATTTAAAATTATTATACTTTTTTATCAAACTAGGCCTATGTTGAGATAAGGGACACATGTGAACACATTATGTAGGGGCAGATGTGAACAGTTCCTTTGTGCCCTATAATAGTATTTAGTTATTTCAATTTAAAAAATTGTTGATTTTTTATATATTGAATAGTCTAATAAAAAAATATTGAATAATTAAAACTTTCCATTCTCAATATTTAATGAAAATCTGAGAGAGTTGCAAACAAAAGAAAGTTAAACTTGCTAAGCTGTTGAAAAAGGAAGAGTTAAAAGTTGTAGTAAGTGACACTGAGTCCGACATTAGTTTTGAAGACTGCAACTATCAAGAAATTTGTGCTGAAGTCAACCTTGCACCAGAAAATTTAGCTGTGAATGACTTTGTCCGCGTAGAATTCACTACCAAAAACACAAAAATTCACTATGAATGAAACGTTTATGTTTCCAAAAACAGGTGATGCATCGATGAAAACACTCTGATGATACTTTGCTAAAATTACCACCACCTACAATTTTAGTTGGCGTATGTCGAGCTGCATCTTCTGTATCTTTTTCTGTAAAACTTGAAGGCTACAATGTTCTTTGAATTGAGTCAATTACCCATGTTGAAGAAATACCCTGATATTCTCATTGTAAGTGTTTGTTAATGTATAATAAGCAGTATACTTAAAAATGTGCGTAGGTGTATTTCATTTCCATTTTGTATCCTTGTTTACTTGTGCCCCAGGTGTTTTTACAACTGCCCCCTACTGGGGCAAATGTGAACAAAATTTAACATATTTTTAGACTTATTTTTTGGCTGGAATTCACTGTTGAAAAAAGGAGGTAATGTGTAGTAGTTATTTCTAAATCTTTACTGTTTCTTTTGAAGCACATAAAATAATCAGCCTTTGGGACAATTTCAAATAACTTTTTAATTCAATTCTAGGGCCCTCCAGGACCAAGAGGAGAAAGAGGAAGAGAAGGGACTCCTGGTCCTCCAGTAAGAATATTTTTGAATGATTTACAAGTTTATAAGTTTTTTTATTTATTTATTTTTTAACAAGCTTTTTGTCTTTTTTTTTCACCAACCTATTTCTGTCCATTTTAACGCAAATCAGATTTGCATCACTTATTTTTGTATTTAAGAGATATTTTTCTGATGGAAGCATTGCTGAAGAAGAACTTAAAAGCATTAGCAATGAATCTTAATATAGTTTTCTGATAGAAAATTATATTTTATTGGAAAGACTTATTTACTAATAAAATAGATATTTCTTAATTGATTCTTCTCTACATTTATTAATTATTCTCACTTGTTCATGAAAAATAAATGTTCCATGTTTTAATAGGGTCTAAGAGGAGTTGATGGACTTCCAGGACAACCCGGACCTACGGTAAGGACATTAAATTTTGAATTTTGTTAGTAATAATACTACTTGATCTAGTACAGAATTCAATGAACAACATGATATATATTTTCATATTAAAGGAAATATTTTCTTCATTTAGAAATTTATCAATATCTTCACCCTCATTATTTCTTAATTCGTCTTTTTTTTTTATTTAATTAAAATACAGTGGCCTCCGCTTATGTGAATCATATTTGTTCTAAACAGCTTTGATCAATCAAGCGGCTAATTCAATAAAGTGGGATGTTGGTTTGTTTCTGACGATTTGATTCATTAAACTGGCTGCTTCAATTAACCACTAATTTAATTAATCGGCGTCAACTGTGTGTAATTATGTATGAGAAAATGATTTGTTTAAAAAGCTTTTTTTTACAGGGGCCAATTGGACGATCAGGGCCACCAGGGTTTCCTGGTTCCCCAGGACCAAAAGTGAGTATTTAGTTAATGGTATTTATTTTACCATAATTTCAAAAAAGTTGTATTACCCCCCTCGTAAAATTTGTCTTTTATATTACTGAACTACTGGAAAAAAAATCAAAATTTAACTTTTTCTCTGCACTTTTTATTTATAAAGAAAAATGAGCCTTTAAAAGAAATCCAAACTTTCTCTCCCAATACTTATTTTTATACTAATACAATCAAAATTAAACCAAAGTAACCTTGACATATCAGGTACTTTTTGCACTCAAATAGGGATCTTCTATAAGGTTCAACGATTTCTTAAACATGACACACAAAACGATCTATTTTTTTCTTTCAGGACATCTTTTGAGTTTCCTACTTTTTTCTCTCACTCTTATTGCTATTGAGTTTGACTACATATTCAAATATTTTATTTTATCTCGTACTATATACACTCACATATAATTATCGATCAACATTCAGATAATACGCAGAGTAAAAAAACCGAGAAATGAACATCTAAGCGCAATTTCCTTTTCAAATATTTGTAGCAAATTTAAAAGATGTAAATAACTGTGTGAGAGCAAAACAGCTTTATTGATTCAATTATAGTTATAAAAAATGGGAGAAATTTTTTGACTCTCCGACAGGTTTTTAGAGGGTTGAAAGGAAGAAAAATGTAGTAGTCAAGAGGATGAAACCTTCTGTTTAGTGGACACAAGTCTAGCATTGTTTAGTCGTTTTCTTTTTCGTAGTGTATAACACACTGTTAAAACTAGGGGTGACGCAGACGTGCCAATAAGAAAGCTGAAGTGAAAGCAAGGTGCCATGGGCTGCCAAAAGGCCTCTCAGAAGGTGCATTATGCTAATTCTGGAGCGCCATCGGCACCCTTTGGGCTTGCGCATGCTCAGTGAGGCATCTTTCAGTACCAAACGGCACCTTTAATCGCGGCGCCTGCGTATTGCGACTCCGAGGTCTCATCATCATCATCAACCATTTGAATGGCGGACATCTTGTTTACGTCGACACGACAGAATTCTTGATACAGTGTTTTCACAGTCTTGGATTTCACCACGAGTTTATTACAAAAATTGATTATTTCTTCATTTTAATCTTCGAATTCTAAAGTAAGTACATGCATTTAATCATAGTTCTAAGATTTTCCAACTTATGTAAAAGCAATTCTAAGTGTTCCAACGGAAAATTATCTCTGGTGTAACGATTCTCTTTTGCTGCGTAGACACATCCAGGAAGCAGCAGAACGCGAAGGAAAGAAAAAAAAAAACACTTTCTACCCGACTCTTTTTTTCTTATTTGTTTTTATTATGCGTCTATGTATTTGCATTTCGTGCTTTCGCTAATATCTTTCGTTGGCGTTATTGATAGCGAATACTGAGTTCGTTATTGCTAGAGCTTACTTTGTTTTGTTCCATCTTTGAAATGAATAGATTGTTAAAATGTATTTCACCAAGTAACCCTATCTTTTATTCCATAAAGATATTCAAATGTCGAACTCTTCATACGTATTAATATGTTACTCTTGATTAAAATTTTAGCATTTAATGAAACGATTCAATTTTTTATTGATCGAAAATACAACTGGATGTTTTTGTTTTTGAAAGGGGTCCAAAAAATACTTTCCCTCTTAAAACTACTGAGTTGAATCCCAGTCATAAATTTTTAAAAATATGTTGGAAAGTCTGAACTGTGAGAAAATGCCTTTAATTACAAGTTTCGATCATTTTCAAATCGGAATAAAAGGTGAAAATGTACCAAGACTTCGTGAATAAAAATAATAAATAAAAGTAAACACAATTGAAAAACAAAAACGCACACAGAACAAGGGGGATCTGCAATAGTGAACAGTGTGGGTGCCATTATGCTATCCTATACGGTTCCATCTTTCACCCGCGCTGCTTGTTAAATTGAGGGTGCCGGTTTTTCACCCAAGCCAACGGTGAAATCTCGGCACCCTACTGGGTGCCGCTGATGTTACAAGCGTTTCACCCTGGAAAGGTGCCAATTGCAACCATTAGTTTTAACAGTGCAGGAACTTACTACTGCCAATTTATCAAAGACAAAATTTTGAAACCTTACTAAAATAAATAAATGAAAATGAAAAGATTTTTATTCACGGTTAATGTTCATTCACTGCTCAGTTAGTCTACCTTAAACCAAAACAAAAAAAAAAAGAAAGAAAAAAAAAGACATTTTAAAACAATTATTTAACTGAACACTTTCTATAACTTTATCATTTTCACATTCTACTTATGATAAACATTTTGAAAAAATTTTCAGATTAATAAATAATACTAATTTCAGAAACAGTAAGAAAATGCAGCGTTTTACACAATGTGCGAATTCGTTAGAGAATATTTTTATTCTTGATTTAGGGAGAATCTGGAGCACTAGGACCTAAAGGCAGTCAAGGAACACCAGGACTTAGAGGAGAAGTTGGAGCTGCTGGTGTACCTGGAGAGCGCGGCCAAGTAGTAAGTACGATCGAAACATTCAACAAAATCTATAATTTGTAAAAAAAAATTGCTTCTAGGAAAATCAAACTAATCCTCAATTTATGTTCAACTTATATAGGGACCACCTGGAAAAGATGGAATACCCGGGGAAAGAGGAAGTCCTGTAAGTGACTTTTTTTTCGTTTTGATACGACACAATTTATTATTCAATTGCTTTAGTTAGGAGACTGAATGATAATTAGTTGATTAAAGTAATTTGTAAGAAATATTTATTTGTCTAAAGTAATAATAAAGAATTTATTGCGATTTTATCTAAATAATGTTTTGTAAGTATTTACGTAATTTCTCCGAATATTTCATTTTAGGGAGACAGAGGAGCGAATGGAGTTCCGGGTTTTCCCGGCGCTCGTGGTCCCCCAGGACTTCCTGGTAGTCAAGGAGTAGCCGGATCAAAAGGATCTCAAGTACGTATATCAGTAATGTAAAATCATTAAATTTCTGTTAAGTTTTATTTAGTTCGTAGTATTTAAATACATTTAAGTTTTTTTTATCTTTTCTTCTCTTACGGTTTATTTGTTCATTCTTTATTCTGAATATAAAAATATAAATTTGAATTTATTGCTCTCTTAATCGTAAATGACTGTATTAAAGTGCGCTGCAGTGTACCTAAAAATTAATATTATGAAGATTGTATTTCATAATATTAATTTTCTATTGGTAGAGCACTAAAACGTAAGTATTTTTAACAGATTCTCCAAAACTTCTGAAGTCCATCGACTGAAGAAGCATGTCATTTTTTTTTCTTTCATTGATTTCTATGGGATGGGGTGATTTTTGCCCTGGGATTGTTTTTCTGGTGCTTACACTTCATAAGATTTGAGGCTGTCTATCATAGTATGCAATTAGGGAATATTTTCAGTAAGGAGAACTTGACGTTTCAAACTTACAGAAATATTCTTAATTCATACTCAAAAATTTATCTTATCTTTTTTTCCTTCGAAACAGCTTATTAATATTTGAATATTTTAACGAAATTTAACGATCTTGCCCTTTTTTTTAACTTTAGGGCGATCGAGGTGAACCAGGTATTAGAGGAGAATCAGGACGAAAGGGAGAAGTTGGTGCCATTGGACCAAGAGGTCTACCTGGTGTTCCTGGAATTGGAGGGAAACGGGTGAGAAAAAATCCTTCCAAGAAACTATGAATTTTTCCATTGTAATGGTAGTCATAAAAAATCTTTACAAATATTTTACAGGGGAAAGCTGGACCACCTGGACCTATTGGGCCATCTGGAGCTCCTGGGGAAAGAGTAAGTAAACTTAAATAATACAACTTGTGCGTTCAAGATTAGTTTAAAATAAACTTTCATTTCCAACATGATTATAGTTATTATAATAAATTAGACTTAAAGAAAATAAAACCTTCTCACTGATTGCCAAGTGTAGAACTTTTCTGTAAACAAAAATATAGTAAAGAAACAATAACCAAATTTTGTTTAGCATTATATACTAAACACTTGTCGCTAACCAGTTTAAATATATGTTAAAAACAGCCTCGATTCAAAAATTCGACTAATTGAATGAAGCTGGATTTGTTTCGTTTTGGCGATTTGATTCATTAAAGCGGCTGGTTCAATAAACCACTGATTTAATAACCGTTGTAAACTGTATATACATATTTATTTTTCTTTAAATGTGAAGAGTATAATGTCGATGAACTTTTAGACCTTGTAATCCATATTTTGTATACTTATCTCAATGCTACCTATATTGAAGTTAAAAAAAAATTAAACATTGATTTTGTTCTTGGTTTTGAAAGGTTGATTTTATCTTTGAAAGCTGTAATGCACGAAACAGAAAATCGCAAAAGTAAAGTCATTTAAGAAATACAATATGTTTTTATTATTATTATTAGTATTGCTATTAACTGATACCTGAATGATTTATTGATGTTATGTTGTGTCTGTTTTATTGAACATATGCGAATGAAAACTACGGTGTATGAAGAAATGCGGTCAACATTACTTATTACCTTTAAATCTGCTGAGAAGCTACGTCAGCCTAGTCACAGACTGGGGGCCTATCTCAAAATCGGAGTCGCATTTTTTTTATGCGAGGAGGGGGGGGTGACAATACTGATGACAATACTGACGAGAGGCCCGCCTTGTCAGTATGGTCACCTGGCCCAGCTGCCTTGTGTAGGTTCTTCTTTGGTCTCCGATGAAAGTAGGATATGCCAAACTTGGGTGTTTTAATGTACTGTTTATACGGCATTAAGGTTTAAGTAAACTCCCGCCTAAAGAAAAGTTAACTAATTTTCGTACTTCATCGATTTTTACAATACTTGGAAAAATTCGAAGTTTTCTGTTAGGGTTTTTTTCACTAATATCACATTAAGGATATATAGCTGACAAACATAGCAATTAGTTGTATCAAATTAAACCTATTGATTTTGCAATATAGGGACCAGCTGGACTTCGTGGTTTACCTGGTCCAGAAGGAGCTGCTGGCATGAAAGGAATTCCTGGTGACAGAGGAATGGAAGGTGCCCCTGGACCAAAAGGAATGCAGGTAATAATTTTTAATTTAGTGATTTAATTTTATTTTAACTACCACTTTATGGACATATCATAACATAATAGTGAATTTCAGCTTCCAAAGTAACCTTGAGAATTTTTTTTTAATTTTCAAAGGAAATGTTCAAATGCTGCAATTGCAGTCTAGAGTGGCTATATTATGTCTTATCTTCCGCGATAACTGTTATAACATTCTCCCAATCACTACATTATCTTAAGATGAACTAGTATATTGTAGTTATATTTTTTAATAATACTATCATTTTAAATTTTGCATCCTTTTTCTACCAGGACAATCATTTAGAGGAGTTGTGGGTAGGGGGCGTCAATTGCCCCCCCCCCCCGACTTTGAGAAATCAATTTATTTACATTCAAGTGGGCGTGTTTTTGTTGTTCTTCGAAGAAATCTCATTGCATTTTCACCCTTTGCCTCCCCCGCCACTGGAAAAAGTTGAAACGGGGTTTTCTTCCCATTGTTTGCAAAAACTATTTTTTTTCTCCAGTAACGTATTATGATTGCTTTACATGAAAAGACTTTTTTTACTTTATAATCCATTCTGTTACTTATCACAATACAGAAATTTCCCGATTATCTGCTGCCGAATTATCAGACGTTCGAGTTAACGCGGGTCTTTAACACTCTTCCTTTTTACGGTGATGGTTTACTGAGTATAAAAAATTGCGCCCATTTTAAAATCAGCAGCAAAAGCAGCTCTCACTCACGTCGCCGTTATTTTTGTGAAAACTTAAACTATGCACTAATATTACGTTTATTATTATTATTATTGCTATCACAATTTTCATGTGTGTTTGTGTTATTGTTAATTTTATCTATTACAGATTTTTTTTATTCAATGTTATTGTTTTTAATTGTATTCTAAATGTATGCATGAGTGTTATTGATTTATTTAGCGATTTTATGCACTAATATCGTCTTTTTAGATATTTTTCAAATTAACTGCGGTATTCGCTTAGCCGCGGTTACCGTGCCACCGAATTCTATGGATAATCGGGAATTTATTGCATATTAAATAATTTAAAGGAACACTTTACAGATATCACGTTCTCATATTTGTAAGATTTTAAAATTTGTGCATCAACTTATAGTGGAAGCAATATGTCAGAGTTCTAATTATCTAAATTTGATTAAAACTTGAAATATTGTGCTAGGTTTTTTTTTAAACTTTTTTTTTTTGTACATATGATTTATGGAAGCAAATAAATTCGCATGAAGACCGATATTGGCTTTTGCCTCGTGGAAGTTATACAATGTTTCTCACTGTCAAATATGTCTGATAGTTCGGGATTCTTATATCAAATTATTTATCATTAGTTTTGCTAAATTATTGGTTTTAATGAATTTTGCCTTTTTTTTTTGAAAACTAGTTCAGTTTATTTAAGATTTTGAGTGCTTTCCTTAAAGTTATCTAAACTTAGTCACAACATAAATTGAAATGTATTTAACTTTAAAATATTTTATACTTAGGGTGAAGGTGGTCGTCAAGGTCCTCAAGGTATTCAAGGGTTCATGGTAAGCTTATTTTTTTACGTTTACAGTTCTGATTTAGATGTGAAGACTTTTTTCATCTTTTTGTTAGCCTTCCTCCTTACTGATTTTTCCTCATTTTTTTCAAGGGTCCTACAGGTGCTGCTGGTAATCCTGGAAAAGATGGAACGCCTGGAGATAGGGTATTTTTATTGTATTTGCTTTTTTTTAGTTACTGTACATATTTTTTTCTGTTCACTTGTCTTAAGCTTGCAATATCTGTTTCAAAAGAATTTTATCTCATATGTAAAAGTACATGGTTAATTCCCAGGAAATTCGTCATAATTAAGACGGAAGCAGTTTTAGTTTTTAAAAAATGTGGGTAGATTTTATTTCTTTTCATCATTTTAGCTATTAAAAACCTTTTTGACAACCGAAACAAATACAGGTAAAAGGTATTTCCGATCACAAAATTTGCGACACATCGCTAATATCGTATCTCTGGAATTTGTCTGAAATCCATGTAAATATGTATAAACTGTGGAAAACAAATATTCAGTCCCAGAACATGGAAATGAAATTTTGTGAAGTAAATAAAAGTCGATGAAAAGTACTGAAATTAGTATTATAGCCGTTGTCAAAAATTGTCCGCTCATATATTAACTGCTAGTACGGTAAGATTTTTCAGAAAAGCATTTCCATTATTAGAAAATATATTTTGAAATTCCAACTAAATAACATTAATCGTTTTTATGAGGACAGTTAAAGGAAAGTACAGAACTTATATATCGTGCCACAATTGATACATATTCGCATTTTTACTTGTGCTCAAGACATCATCTACCTCTTCATTTACTTAATCTGTGTTCATATTTTATATCCATTCCTCTTCTTAATATTTTTAACTTAATGAAGAACATTCAACTAGTATGACACTCTCGGCCCCCAGACAAGTGCAGAAAATGTTAATACTCGCATACCGTAAAATGGGGTGTATAGGAACAGCGGGGTCAATCGGAACAAAACTTCCCGGCCGTACAAAGAAATTATTCATAAATACACTATTGGGTATTTTTCGCCATTAATTTTTTTTTAGAAAGGCAAGATCATAGGAAGTAGGAAAAAATTACTTTTGTCAATCTGGAAATGCTACTGGTTTCTAAGGAGGGCTGCACGTGGAATGCTAGAAAACATCACATTTTCATAGACTGCAAAACTTCATATGCAAGAACAAACCTTCTTATATTTTAAACCTAAGAGTTGTAAGTTTCAATTATACATGTATCTGAACAACAGAATACCACATTAGAATTTACATTTTTTATAAATTGTGTCATAAAAATGAAGAATTCTGAAAAATGCCATAGGAAAAAAAATTGCGGGGTGAATCGGAACACTTTGTTCTGTTGTTCCAATTCAAACTTATTTGAAGGAAACTGTTTGAAAATCAAGATTCTAACCCCAATTCTTCTAATCAAGACAAGGACAAGGATTTATTACTGTTTATCTCTTCTCGTGAGCAACTAGATCTTAGAATAACAAAAAGTTGCAGATTTCAAAAGATTTTTTCTCCAGGAGACTTTTTTTTACTTAAAATACGCTGGGGAAAGTCATATAGACTTTATATAGCAAAAGGCAGTACACAGACAGTCATGAATAAGAGTTAAAATCTTTCAGGACAATCCCCGAAACCCAGAGATTTCAAGAAACTAAAGAAAAGGCAGAGTTCATCCCAGAAGATACTATGAAAAAACTTAAGCCAAGTCACAATTGCTAGTTTTAAGGACAAGTACATATTTGTGGACGACATGAGTGACTTTCATTCATGTTAAATCTTTGTATTTCAATTCAAAAGCATTTCTTAAAATTACTTTTCATTTTTCATAAGTTCAAAATTATTTTGATTTTTGACAAATTATAAACGTTTACTGGTATTGAAATTATACTTTTATTTGACAGTAATTATCTGTTCTTTATCTCCCCCATCAACATTACTCATGTTTGTGAGACCTATTACAGGTTAAATGGAAAAAATTAAAAATTTTAACATGTGTTCCGATTGACCCCATCAGCGGGGTGATTCGGAACACCCATAATTTCCTATATATTTTAATAATAATTGTTCAAAATGTTTTGTCTTTGCTTGGAATATCAAAACTAAAGTAAGACCGAAGTTTTTACCCAGAAAATGAAACTTGAAAAAAATCTTTTAACTGCTTTTTTTGCAATCAAAGCTGAAAAGTGTTCCGATTCACCCCATTTTACGGTACTCGTACCTGAATAAGTCGTCATAGTATTAATTTAAAAAAAAAAAAAAAAAAGGTTTTATATTCATTTTAGTTGAAAATGCAACATTTAAAACCATTTTTAATGTACTGATTTCGCATTGCAAAAAAGAAAAAAAACTGTTAAGTTTGTCGAAATAAGTTTGTTAAGAAAATCGAAAATTCGGACGCTTGTCTCAATACGCAATTTAGAGTCTATTAATGAGCTTCAGAAATTCCCATTAAATAAAAACAATAACTATTAAATAAAATACATATGTTTTATTTACGTAATATAGACATATATACATATGTACATTCTTTGTCTTTGCCAAATAGGGCCTTCCCGGACTGGATGGAAAACAAGGACCACCAGGACCACAGGTTAGTTGAATGTTACGCATTAAAAAAATTAAAATATGTTTTTTTGAATGATGTCAAATACTACTACAACAAATAAGTGTAATTTTAATAATAAGTTTCATTTTTATTTCGTTATGTTATTATTGAATTTTAAATCTTAGCACGTTGATCACGACTTCAATCCATGTGGACTGACAATGAGTTTTTTGTCAAGTCTGCTAAATTAGGTCGCACTCAATGTGTTTCATTTTTTACAAAAAAATATTCCAGGTCTGCAGATCTTTCAGACATTACATAAACTTTTTACTGTTTTTTTTTTGTGATTCTGGAAGATTATAATTAGAGACTTAAAAATTAACTTTGTATTTTCAGGGTGCTCAAGGGGTACCTGGACTGCTTGGACTGCCTGGAATTAAGGGAGAGAGGGTAAGTACGAAACATTTTATATGGTTTTTATTTATTTTTTTTTTTTAAGTAACCTTCGCCTACAGGCTTTGCGGATTTGTGTAATGTTTTGATTATTGGTTTATTAATAGTGGTCTTGTTATACAAACTTTGTCATACAATGATGAAAATTTATTTTTCTTTTTTTACTTTATATCATGTTATAGAAGAGTTTTTCTAAGTAAGATTTTTAAAAGTTTCCTTACCAAATGATATGTACCTGAAGTTACATATCTACATAGAATATATCTCGGTTAACAAACATCGCAGCAGAAAATTCAGCTCGAACAAAGAAACAAAATCTGTCAAACCCAGTCATTAAAATATACGTTGATAAAAGCAATATTTAAATTTACGGAGCAATCGCTTGATAACTAGAACTCATGATCTGAAAGCAAATGATTTCCTACAAATAGTTATATATAATCAGAAGGGCAAATGTTTTTCAAGTTGGTCGTTTCATTAGTTTTAGCAATACCTTTCAGACAATTGCAAAACATAGCAAAACGTCATCAACTAGTTCTTCTCTGACTATAGAAGCGTTTTAGTTTTGGCTTGTCAGTGTAAGCAGTCTAGTTTTTTATCAGCCAGAACGAAACTTTTTTTTCCTTGCAGAGGCCAAAAATATTGTTGTTATGCGTCACGAAAATGATTTAAGAATTATTCTTTAGAGTATTATTTAGAGTAATTTCACTAATTATCTTAATTTTAATAGGGATGAAGACAAAAATGTCTAGTTTTGCATCTTTTAAGTCAACTAAAAGAAAACCACTTATACTTATTTTATATAAATTTACTCACTTATGCAATATTAAGAAATGCTAAATGGCTGGTATTCACTTCAGTTTATGCTATTTTAGGGTGACAGAGGCATTGATGGAATTAACGGTCTTTCTGGCGCACAAGGACGTAAAGGAGATTCTGGAAAAGATGGCTTACCAGGATTACAAGGGGAACGAGGTCCCACAGGTGAAACAGGAGCGAAAGGAGAACCTGGTCCAGCAGGCTCAAGAGGATTTGGGGTGGATTTTATCTTCTTTTTACTATCATATTATCTTCAATCTTATAATTTGTAACTTTAAGCAGACTAATTTATTTTAATGGTTGTTTAGACATAAAAGTTTGTTTCTTTTTATTTTATCTTACTTTTTGCTTCAATTTTATATTTTTCAATTTTTGTAAACAACAAATATTTCGAAGAATAGGATGGATACTAAATTAAACATATACGACTGTATTATAAGTCGACGTATTACGCCTCACCTAAGTGGCAACATTAAATAAAACAGCTGTGATAATGAAAAATGGAAAATAATGCCTAATACCTTTTCTTAATGTAGGTCTAGATGCAGTGTTAAATCGACCACACTAATAAATACGAAATAAATTATTTATTACGAAAAATCTATGTCGTATAGTGATTAGTTTTTTATAATCTA
>JAXGGA010012776.1:0-37543 GCA_038373865.1 Uloborus plumipes | reverse complement strand
GGATGCGTAATCCTTTACTTCTTACATCTTGGTTAATAAATTGTGACCTCAAATGTTTTGGGCTTCAATTGTGAAATGCATTCCGAGGAGAGCCCTAAACCTTCCTTTGACTTCCTCTAAACCTTTTTTTGAACTTCAATATTGAAAATTTACCAGAGACGAGTCCCCCAAGGGAGGAGCGATCTCCCTCATCGCCCTTCTCTTGTATCCGTTCCTGTGTAATTATATATAGATTTCGTGGAAGGTTCCTGATTTATTCTGGAAGCGTGACTAGCTCTTACTGAGAAAGTTTCCAAACTACCCTATAATCTAGAGAAAATTACAACGTTAAGGAGGCACAAATAAGCAGGGATACTGCAGACACGTGTTTCAGCTTTACAAGGAACGCCTTTTTCAATGCAAAAAAATTTTTGAGCTTATGGATGCACAGACATCCGACAAAAGCCTTGTAACGCCGAAACACGTGTCTGCAGTATCCCTGCTTAGTATTTGTGCCTCCTTAACGTTGTAATTTTCTCTACATCAATAGCACAAAGGTATTTTAAAACTTTACCCTATAATCTTTCGAAGAAAGATTATAGGGTAGTTTCAGAAAGTTAGTTTTAACGGGAAACTTTCCTGCTTTTGCCAGAAATTAACTGCAATAACTGCTCATTATTTTTCAGAAACGTTTCTGATTTTTTCTACAGCGAGGAACTTAGCTTTGTAAACCTTGCTTTTACATTAATTAGTTAATTTCTTAGCTACGGTATTTATATTTAATAACGATCCTGCAATAACTCACTCACGGATTTCACTCGCATATTTCTTGTTCTAGAAAGAACAAAGTTTATATTTTAGAAGGAGATAATGTGTTTTCTCCAATTTAATGAGGCTTAATTACAGAAATGTATTGGTGACAGCACGTATCAAACAATGCGATAATTATGTCTGACCTTTAAAACAATCATTCTGCAGATAACGTTTTTATTCTGTTTCTACCAAGCATTTATAAATAGTTCAAAACAGTCGAGATAACAATAGTCGAAGATGGTGAATTACTTATTATTCGTTTTCTTAAACTCAAAATACAGTTAATAATTGAAAAACTTATAATGCTCCATTCGCACAGTCAGAACTTTCATCAAAAAGTATAGAAGTATGTAAAGTTCATTGATATGAAAGTAAAATGTGTTTTCAAAGAGTAAGTTTCGTGCAATTATGAGCAACTCAACTCGTGCATAAATCAGCTTCCAATCTAAATACAGATAAAATAACGGAAGCATTCCCGAAATATATTAATAAACGTAAATGAATTACAGTAAGCACAACTTTTTGAAACACTTATCTAAATCCAAAGATTTTTTCACTTAAAAGTAGAAAATTACAAATAGTACTGACGATTAGATGTATGATAAAATTATGATGCAAAATACGGATCAACTAAAGAAAAAAATAACAAATCCTTTATAAATCTTCCTATATTTACAGTGGAACAGTTTAATTCAAAAAAAAACACACACACACACACACACACACACACACACATTTGTAGGAATTGCAGTAATTTTACTTCAGAAGAATGTTATTAAAACAAAACAAAAAATCTTCAAAACCAGAAATGTACATATTATAGTGCAGACATGACAAAACTGCTACAGAAATGCGCAATACATACCATTCATGTCTTGCACAAAAGTCAACAGACTCTCAGACAGATTAAAAATCAACTGTTTTCGAGACCAAACAACATGTCAACTCTAACAAAATAATTATAAAGGTATAAAAACAAATAAAATTCTCTCTTAAATCCAAGGTTTAAAAAAAATGGAATTAAAATTAAATTAGTGCGGACAATAAAAACCTCCGTATGCGTGCCGGATAAAATACTTCCGGATCAAGGACATCATTTTTGTGTTAAATTACTATTTATTATGCCTCCTCCACATGTCTGCTGTAATTCTAACCTCCTCCGATTGTTGACCAACACAACCAAAAAAAGACCTCGTTTTACATAGCATTTAAAGCAATTCCTGTGAAAACAGGGAAAATGGCGCAAATAGGAAACAGAAAAAAACACAATAAAACGTTACACAAAACTCCAGCTACTGAATATGTATGTATCAGTGAAGAATCAGCGTTGTTTTAACGGAGATACAAAGGGATATTCACATTAACCTAACAGTTACAAGGCTAGAAGAAAAAAAATGTAACTTTTACTTTTTATTTTTATGTTACTTTCGTTTCTAATTCTTCTGGAAAATGACATAATTTTACCTGACGCTTTCCTCGACTAGAGGAAGTAGTGTGAAAGGGGTTCACGTTTTTAAGGTTAATGAACGTTTTGAAGAGACACTTAAAGGATTAAACGGAATCGTATGTCAGCTTAGGCTCCTAAAATCTAGAAGAAAATCAAATGATTCTTGCTACGATTAAAAAGGACTGAATTATTACCAGAAACGCTCGTAATTATCATTGTTTATTGCAAGATAATGAAATTACTAGAGAAAATCAATATGGGGAAAATACTTCATATAATTGTTATTCGGCGAGTTAGTTTGACCCAAATGTTTTGCAAATATTCTTTCGTTCTGTAGTTCTCCATTTTGTTTACGTTAAAGAATCATATCTTTATATACGATCGCTTCCATTTTTCCTCTTATTGAGCAAAAAAAAAAAAAAAAACAATTACCGTTTACTAGCATTGTAAAAAGTCCATACCTGTGAAAGAAGTTCTACTTTTATTCGTAGTCGCGCAAAGAGTCGTCATCCTTTTTTGATGACTATTTTAAATCTTCATTGTTTGATTAGTAGTTGCCATGTTTATTTTATTAATTAACTATGCCATTGTTTAGTTAGTTATCTTCATATTAATGTTTGATCAGCTTGCTTGGATACTTTATACTTAATCTAAGACTAAGATAGTCATCTTGCAATTGGTTAGTTTGTGGTCTTTAATTAACTGCAGTCTTATTATCCGATTTGCTTCATTAATATAATTGGTTACCGTCGTTTCCTTCAACTAGTTACAACTAGTTTCATTCTTCATTGTTTAAAAGCTACGACATACGAAATAAATTTCGTCTGGTTTTTTTAGTTACTAACTCCCTATTTAAGATTCATTCGAGATTAATTAGTTATTCTTTTTTTTTTTTTTTTTTTTCAAGTTTTGTTTAACTGATTTCCATGCATACACTCCGTTATGGAAAAATCAGCGTTTAACTAAAGTAACTCGGTGACGGTCAAAATAATTTAAATCTTACACAATGATTTCGATTTTCTTAAAATAAAAGCTGATCCTCTAATAGAAACTATACAGTAAGAACTTCACTTATAATACATGGAAAATTATGACATCTTTTAATAGCTTATTTTGCTATTTTTCAAGTAACACAAAACAGTTTTAATTTTCATGCCTAAACATATTTGCAGTTTTTATAGCCAAAACAAAATCACCCATATACTTCTCCAACAAACAGCATGTAAAACATACTCAAATGCAAATACAAAGGATTAATCGTTTTAAAAATTAAGTTTATCTTCAAAGCAATTTCGGCTACACGAGGTTTTATTCACTCATAATCTGTAGGAACAGAACGGTGAGCACACTAACGCTATCAAACTACATTTTTCGAAATGCTAAAAGCCTCTTCCAAATGTAAAACGCTTTCTGATTGAGGTTCTACAAATGCTAGGTGCGTTATTCCAGTTCGCAACTTTCTCTTCAACGTTGTTTCGACGTTTACTATTCAGCTAATCAGAGTAAACATTGTGATAACATAACCCCCCCCCCCCCAAAAAAAAAAAAAAAAAACTTCGAGTTTGTCATGGAAAAAACATAACAGCTTCAAAATTGTCTTAAAAGTTCCATTAAGGACTGGGCAAACCAACTTCTAAAATTTCGCGACAATTAAGCAATTAAGTTCGATAAAAGTCACCATGAATCATAAACGTTACATATAACTCCAAACAGGAAGGGAAACAAAATCGTTGGCTGACAGCAGAGTCAAAGTCTTTCACAGGTGCGATAGATGCCTAATATAGAAAATGCTGCAAACATTACTCAAAAGACATCATCAATATGCGGAAGACATACGCATTGCAAAGCCTTTTGAAAATTCCCCGTTCGTTATTCTAATTCAGATCCATCTTCTTTATATATGTGTAAGTCCAAGAGGTCCTTGGCCAACATTCTGAATGTCCCAAAACTGTCAACGCTGTAGCGCACGTGTCTACGAGGCGAGTTATTACAAAAAGTTTTCCGAAAGTGAAGAAGAGAAAGTGTCTTGGGAAGAATGATGATAAGTAGGAACTCACGGATTTGAAACAACTTCTTCGGGAATACGGGAATATTCTTAATGTTTTCATGTGGAGAATGAGAAAATGAGAGCATTAGAGGTAAGAGAAGTGGACATCTGAGGACACAGGAGAAGTAAATGAAAAAGACGCAGGCCACTTTTAATCCCCCATCAATGGTACGGATTAAAATAAACCGAATGTGAAACACATGTAACTGAGGCGATACCTACAATACGATAATAAGCTCTCAAACTAATTTTCAGTCACTTGTTCGTGAAAGTATTTAAAAAAAAAAACACTATGAAAAGCATAATGTATCGTAAAAATACTGATAAAAAAGTCAAAAATCAATTCACGATTAAATAAATATTAAAAATAAAAATAACTAAAAGTAGGTTATTGAGAGGGAGAAATGTGCAGCTGTCGTTCTGTCTGTTGTCTTGTTTCACTTGAAGAAGACCCGATTGCTTCCGTGAAGAAATCCTGATTTCTGTAAAACTTTCTGAAAACAAAGTGCTCTTTATTTGTTTTTACTCATCATCTCATCATCTGCGAACCCGGAGAGCTCGCATTGGCATTCAATACAAATAACGAGCAACAGTCAGATAAAATGAATTTCATAAAGTTTTATATATCATCTTGTTGCTTTATTTTTTATGTAAACGATTTATTTTACTAAAATCATTTTCAGTGTATAAAAGATACATTTCAAAAAATTTGTAGCCTATACGTCAACTGAGGGAGAGATTTAAATGATGTTAGAAAATCGAAGATAGTATGAGGGAAAAGTAGGCTCGCTTAGTTCTGGGCTCAGGTCTTTTTTTTTTAACTGAAAGCGTATCAGTAAAACGATCAGGAACTACGATCCCATAGTTTCTTTAAAAAGGCATATATTTAAAGTAACGTTAATATTAAAAAAAAAAAACTTTTTCTAACTATTAATTATAAATACTCGGCAATATGGCTTGTTAGTCGATAACCGGAAAAAATCATTAAAAAAATTATTTCTGAGAGATATATCTGTGTGTATGTACGCAGATGTAGACGGACATCCGTCAACGAAATTACAACGTTTAACATTTTAAGACAAACTCCGTCATTACACGCACGTGAACAAAGCATGATCATCTTCAATTTCTCCTCATCGCTCGACGATGATTGTTCTATTTTTACATTTATCACCGCTCATCTCCCCCTTTGTTTCAGCTGCCCTCTTTCAAATACAATAAAAAAATTTGTCACAATGGAAGATGCGAGCCGCAGATAAAAGCCGCTTCTCCGTTTGCGACATTTATTTGCACCCATCGACAAAACAACCTTAGAGGAGAGAGGAAAATAACAATACGCCATCAGAAACAAAAGTGGTGTTAATGTCCTGAAAAATGAATATTTAAACGAATTGTAGCAATGTTGAGGAAAAGCATGTTGCAACCTATTCCGTTTCATCAACCTGTTTTTTGTTTTGAAGAATTTGTTTTGTTTCGAATAAAAAACCAACACAAACAGCTAAGTTTAAAAAAAAATTAAATGTGATCTTTTTTATATTAAATGCACAATAAAATAGCAGTAGGATAAGAGGAATATCCTATTGTTTGTTCTTCCTGAATTTCGTAAAAGTGTAAACTTAGATTTGAACAATCGAAAAGTAGTTTTTTTTTTTTTTTTGTAGTTCTCTAAACCTTACGTGACTCAATAACCATGATACTCAGAGCTTCCTGAACTTTTTCGACCTTAAACCGGAACTTCTAAACTTTTTGTAAGAACCTCTTTTTAATTTTAATGCAAAATTTTATATCATATTCACTGTAAAAAACAGATATGGTCCTTACAGTATAATACATCTCATTTTAAAGGAACAAACTATAAAAATCGCTAATTTTACAGTAATAAACTGTAAAATTACTGCTTTACAGTAAGAAGTTGCAAAATTGCTAATTTTAGTTTATTACTGTGGATTTTACAGTTTTAAATTGGAACCTCTGCTGACAGTATTATATTGTTGTTTTTACAGTATAATACAGCTAATTTTGTGCTAATAATCTGTAAAATTGTGATATGATAATAAACTGCAAAATTGCTGCTTTACAGTAAGAAACTGTAAAATCACTAACTTTGAATTTAGTACTGTGCATTTAACGGTTTTAAATTGGAACCTTAGCTGCCAGTATTATACTGTTAAAAAAAATTAAAAAATAAATAAATAAATAAAAGTTTTTTTTTTTTTTTTTCAGTGTTATCAAAAGGTGTGATTTTAACTCCGGGTCAATAAATTTGAGGAATCAATTTAACGATTTTAAATTGTCTCCACTAAAAAGGATATATCGCATATTTTGTAATGAACATAAATCCTCAGCAATGACAAAAATTAAAGAGTAAAAGATCTGCGCATTTTTATGCTATTGTGAAGGCTGGTGCTGTTTGTCATTATGTAACGACTGGCTAATTAAAAGAGAAATGTATCAATTTAATTCTATCATCCGACATCCACTTTACTTCCGGATTTTTTTTTTTTTTTTAAATGAAGAAACCTGAAATAGTAAGTACAGTTACACAAGCGTTAACAGTCTCAAATTGCATTTCAGGTTTTTTTTTCTTTTTTGTCACTTAAATGTATACTATATGCTCCTTATAGTCCAAGAGCTAACAACGTCGAAAAAACAACATTTTAAAGACGTCTGGCTCTTTAATATATCTTTCCCCATGCTCTTCTAAGCAGCATGCGGGGTGTCTGGCGGCCGAGACTGGTTGCGATTTTTACTGCGCATCACAATTTTACTGGAAAAATAGTGATTTTTAAGTCATTTTTGTGCAATTCCATGTCAAAATAATCATGAAAAAAATGCTTCCCTCTTTTTGATCTCATTATTTCCGATTTTAATAAAAGTTAGTGTGAAGGAAGCATATGAGAAGTAATCCTGCCAAGTTTAAATTCCTACTTCAAAAATCGCATACATTCGGCAACGGATTAAAAATGAAATTCGAGACATTTTATTAACGAACGAGTTTTTTTTTCTTTTTTTTTTCTTTCTTTGATAAAATGTGTTTTGATGTTCTTTGTACTTTTATTTATTTATTTTATTTTATTTTTTTGAAAACGATTGAGGAATTTTTCTACGGAAGAACTGTAACAGTTACATTCTATGTGACAAAACTTTATTTATTCATTTATTTACTTTTTACGTGTCCATTTCATCTGGTGAGAGGGGTATATTTTGCTTTCAGAAATCAGCTTTAAGTGCTAAAAAGGTATGTTTGACATAATTTTCAGTCTCGGATAATCAAGAGAATAATGATCAGATGCTAGAATGCCGATGTCGAGGTACGGAAAAGTAGGCTCGTTTAGTTATTGACAGAACTTATTGTTCTTTTTTGCAAGCTCATGCTGGGTTCTGTGCTACATTTTTGGAATCGTTGTATAATATGAAATGGCACATTTAAGAATTAATACCATTTTGTTTATTTTGTTAGTAAAATAATTAACACATTTCTGACGAATACGAATTGCACTAAGCTTAAACGAATGGTACCGATTACATAGATCAAGATTACTTCAATTAGAAAAGACTGAACACTCTGCTTTGATTTCTTACTGCCGAGTAAATTAATTTAAAATGCACCCTTAAATAAGTGAAAAATTAGGTTAGGTCGAGTCTAGCGAAATTGATGTTGTGCGAACTGAACAAGTACCAAATTAGTAAAAGGCTGATTTGTAAGGTAACTCTTTAAAATGAAAATTTAAAGGATTTACATTTAATCCTTTCACATGATCCCACTCTGATGCTCGCATTTATTAAAGCATAAAAAATATTTTTTTTTCAAAATTTTTAACCAAATTATCTCAAAAATGTTTACATTTTTAACTTGAATGAAGATTTTTTTTTAATCTCAAAATATTCAAGTTTCATTTGAAATTAGAGTACATACAATGCTGTTTATGCTAAAAGATTCTGTAGCTCCTATAAAATTTGAGTCATAACATTTTAAATTAAATCTTAGTAAAAAGAGCAAAGAAGTTTTTTGCATTATTTGCTGTAATATAACTGCAGATCCTCTTATAATTCCATGTCATTATGCTTGGATGTTTTCATTAAAACACATTAAAAATCATATACTTTTTTCCAAAATTTTTGCACCACCTAAAAGTTTTTCAATTTTAAAATTCCGTGATTTTTTTTTTTTTTCGTTAAAAATATTTTAGTTACATATCAAAATTTAAAAAAAACGTACGATTATCTCTGAAAAAAGCAATTTTGCAACACTTATCCGAAAGAAATTAAGGGAGAGAACTTTAAAGAACATCGATATTTTTTTAAAAGTTCTTTTTAATGAATTTAAAAAAAAAATTGCTCATCAAATTATGAATGATGGATTTTTTTTTAATCTGCATAAATTTCAGCTGTCAAACAGTAAAATTCCTGAGCGTTTCGGGAAAATCTGATATGGTCAGGTTGACTGTCAAGTTGATTTATCATAGAATGAACTAGTTGCAAATCTCAGTTCCTAAAGTAATGTTGATTGCAAAAAAAAAAAAAAAAAAAACGTGTAGAATCCTTGCCAAGAATTTCATTATTTCATTCGTGTTTAAAATCCAGTAATATATCGGGCCAAACGTAGGAAAGTTTCCTGGTAAGAGTCACACACAGAAACCTTCTCAATAAAAATCAGCTATACTTCTAATAAAGCAGTAACTGTCCGTGAGAACTTCGATACGTTTATATTAATAGCTCCTTTAGCAAATATAACAGTAACTGAGATGGAATTATACAACAATGCCGATTAGTTTTGCTTAAAAATTCTTGCAAAACTGCCGCACCTCACCCTCGTTTTGGGGCTCAGTCAGTTTAGAAGAACCGTAACGGAAATGAAGACAAAATACCTTACAACGAAACTGAGTATATCTTTACACTGGTTGCTAAAAGTATTTTTTACAACAATGAGAAGTATGCAACTTAACGATTCAAGAAACCTTCCGCAGACTTTCTTATTTTTTACAGGAAAATAGTGTTAACTCGTGAAATCCCGGTAAGTTTCCCAGGAAACCTTCTTATAGTGCGTCGTAGTAAAATTAGAAAATGTAACAACCTAGTGCATTGAAAGAAATCAACTCCTATACGCAAAATGAATGTATCAGTTCATGATGTTGGAAGAATAATTGTTGGAGAAATTTTTACACAACCATAATAATCTTCATTCAACGAACTATCTTATAGGATTCAACGCATTTTTTTTCTTCTAATAATTGACTTTAGTTGCTCTAAAATATAGAATAGATTTTAAGAGTAATCATCAGGAGAGAGAAACATCTTAAATAATGTAGGGGAATGTGGGGCAGCTTTTAGACACACGAGTCACTTGACATGACATTTTCCCTCAAGATATATCCCGTGCAGAGCCGGGCGAAGTAGCTAGTATACAATAAAGGTATCAAATTTAGAAAATGGCTTGTAATTTTTTTCATTGATCTTTAGCGCTCTGTTTATTTTTTGACAGGAATCAACGATATGTCTGGGAACTTAGTTAAAACATTGCTAGATAGGTGGCATTGCAAATTGGGAAAATATTTCACCATTTCACTTTGCCCCTCTATTTCATTTTGCCCCACATTCCCCTACTATTAATAACTAAAAATACTAGAAAGTCATCCAAAATAAAGAAATAAATTGTATCAAAAGCGTGTCCGTTATAAAGCCGGCTTAGGGGGATCACACTCTTTCTTACCTCAACACTAGAGAAGACCTTTTACTGGGAAAAGTTCGCATTTAGAAAGTGTTTGTCCCTTTAGGGAGATTTTGTTGAAACAGAAAATAAGTCTGGGTTTTAGCTTTTGTTTTTGTTATTTTGATTTTTGTGATATTTGTTAAACAAAAAATAGTGAGGAAAATGGTGATACACAATACAGAAATTCTACATTACTGTTATCATAAATTGCAAATACTATTAATTTCAATTCATATATCAGTTAAAAGTATTTTTTTCATCTAAAAAAAGGAATATTATAATATCAAACAATAGTCTAATATTTAACATGGCAAATTTGCATTTTGTCCATTACATCAGAATTTGCATTTTTTCCGAGAAAAATTAATTCAAAGAAAGTATTTTTTAAAATATTCATAAACTTACCCCATGTAGGAATTTTCCAGTCTTTCGGTTCCCATTTTTGATAATAACTGGATCATTAAACAAAAAATCACAAAACTTTCCACAATCAAAGAAAAAATAGAATAAAAATAATTTTAAATTTATTCTTCAAAAATGTTCATTCGATAATGCACCAGAAGTCACTAAAACTCAATGACACTCAAATATCGAAGTTTCGAATAAAACAAGTCCAAGTGGTCAGTCCGCAATTTGCAATCACAGCAAAGCAAGTTTTAATCTTCGCTTGTGTGGAAGAACAGTTTTGGAAAAACGTGCTTTACGGTTTCCAAGCGATTGACCATCATAACGGCACTTGGCGGGCTTAGGTTTGCCACGCCGTCGTGCCTTAATTTGGTCGCCAACTACTCAGAGCCAATTTTAATTAGAATTTGAAAGCGATATGATACGCTTCGTTGAGTTTCTAAATATTATGCTTACAGACTGTTTGCGCTCAAGGCCTTTCTTACGAAAGTTGAATCCCGAAATTCAAAGCTGCAAGAAAACGATTTATTGGTTCATTCGATCCATTTAAATTTCACTAATTTTTATATGCTTGAGTAAGTCCAATACACTACCTCACTTATAATTCTTTCATGATTTTCGATATTTTATGCAGACATAGATATAGCTAGAGGTGAGCAGGGAATGAAAATTGACTTTCCCTTGATCAAGGGTTTTTTTTTTTAAACCTTTTTCACTTTGGGATTGTCAGCAAAATAATCATGCTTTGAAGGAGGGGTCAGGGGGGAGGGGGCGGTCGTGAAACAAAACAGTTTTTGACAAATGAGAAGTGGTCAAATTTAACAAAAAAAAAAAGTGTGACATCCAGGCCTGTCATTTCAAATTTTTCCAGGGGGGGGGGTCAAAGGGTGCAAACACAATGCGATTTGATCGGGAAACAACAAAAACCACCCCCACTTATTTTTTTAACACAGAGAAGAAAAAAAGGGAGCAAGGACCTCGTACAAAAATTACAATTTTCCAACCATACTTCCTTTGTTTAATGTGAAAACAAAACTTAATCCTGTATTTTCAACAGCGGCGTCCCCGATGGGAGATCACGGAAGGTAGCTATGACCTTCCAAAAATTTTGTTATTCGGCAATTTTGTATGAAGATTCAGCAAATTTGGAAACACAACTGCAATTCTCAAGTGCTCGAATTTCCCGTTTCATTAAATGTATTGTAACGAGTCCGTAGCACCTTCAACTTTCTTCAAATGAGCAGTCCAATCTTGAGGAAGTAACTATAAATTTATTTACAAGTATATACACTGTTTACAATAAAGCGGGAAACAATTGCTAAACATCCAGCAATTAGGCAGCAAACAGTACACTGTACTCTCAACAGTAATTCAGCACCACGTATCTAACGTGAACAGTAATTAAGCAATTACAAAAGCAAAACAACATTCGCCCAAAGCGAATAAAAACGAGCACTCTCAGAAATCAACATCTGAAAAGAACTGACTGACTGTTCAAGGCCAGCTATTTATACTCGAAACGTAGTTTCGATAATGTTCCAGCAAAATCCGGAGTATTCCAAATCATTCATAACTTGAACAATTCCATTGAGAAAGTTCTAGCGATAAAAAGAAAAAGAAAAAAAAAGAAAACACTCCGAGCGAAAAATGTCTTCACGCTTATTAAAGTTAGGGCAAGTGTAAAAACTACAAAGTGTTACGGGGCCGGTATACAAGTGATAAAGGTGATATCTTCAGATACTTTTGCAACATGACGTCAGATAAAACCAAAACTAATGAAAATGATGCAAGGCAGGAAAAACAACAACTATTTACAAGATTTGTAACATTGCCCCCTTCCCAAGGACTGCACGTCCCGGGCAGTACAATCCCCAGAAAGGAAGCAAGGGAAAACTTACAGATGCACACATTACATGATGACCAATCATAAACATGATAAACAATAATAATGAGAACATGAAAGAAATAATAACATTGATAAAGTAATATTACAGACAATTAAAGGCAAAAGTTATTTACAAAATTTACAAACAAATTATCATGGTAGCTTTCGATTTACTTTACGAACTATGGCCATAGTATGGGGCTAGCCGATCATAATGGACAACCCTAGGTTTTGAATGTGATGACTTCTGGATCCTCACTACGACGTCGTTCAGCCGGTGGAGAACTGTGTAAGGTCCATCCCAATGCGACTGCAATTTGGGTGACAGACCTTTACGTCGGATGGGATTCCATAGCCATACTTTGTCACCTTCTTGAAAGTCATGACCAGTGGACCTTGTGTCGTATCGGGTCTTCATCTTCTCCGTCGCGATGTTGATTCGCTCCCGTGCGAAGTGATGAACGTCCTCCAACCGGGCCTGGAGATCCTGGACGTATTCCTCAGGCGATGAAGGCGCATCTGGAGGGAGACCGAAGACGAGATCACAAGGTAGCCGAAGCTCTCGGCCGAAGAGCATCTGTGATGGGGAATATCCGGTGGTCTCGTGGACAGCACTGCGGTAGGCCAGTAGAAACAGAGGAAGTTTCTTATCCCAATCCCGTTGATTTTTGGAGACCATAAGCGAGAGATTATTAAGGATTGTCCTGTTGAATCTCTCCACCATGCCGTCCGATTGTGGGTGTAGTGGTGTCGTTCGAGTTTTCTCAATTTTGAGGATTTTACATAGGCCCTTAAACACAGCAGAGATGAAGTTTCTCCCCTGATCGGAATGGATCTGCAAAGGTGTCCCATATCTCGAGATCCAATGCTGGACTAGAGTCTCTGCTACAGTGGTAGCTTCTTGATCCGGAATGGAATATGCTTCGCGCCATTTGGTGAAATAGTCAATGGCAACGAGGATGTATTTGTTCCCATCAGTAGTTTTCGGTAGAGGACCAAGAATGTCGATCCCGATTCGTTCGAAAGGAGCTCCTACGTTGTAAAGATGTAGCTTCCCGCGGCTTCTTCTCTTCGGTCCTTTACGGGCAGCACAGGCGTCACAAGAATGACACCACTTCTCCACGTCATCCTTCGCCTTGCTCCAGAAGAAGCGCTCTCGAACATTGTGGAGGGTTTTCAGAATACCAAAGTGTCCTCCAGTCGGACTACTGTGCAATTCCTTTAGAACGTCTGGAATTCTTGATCTGGGAAGGAGTAACTGCCATTTGAATGCTTTACCATCGTCAGATTCCCATTTCCGATAAAGGACGCCATTTCGCAACTGGAGAGATTTCCATAGAGCCCAGTATCTTTTCGTTGCAGGACTGTAGATAGAAATGTCTTGCCAGCTAGGTCGCCGACTGTCTTTTTCCATTAACTCTATGATAGGCTTTAGGTCTGGGTCTTCAAGCTGATCTTTTCTAACTTGGTCGTCACTCCATGGATCAGGATCTGAAGATGATGAAGTAGCAGTAACTTGACAGGCAGTAGGGATTGTCGTCCCGTACTGTTTCTCAATTCGGGAGCAATAATGGCAGTTCTCGGAACAAGGTCTTCTTGATAATGCGTCAGCATTACCGTGTGACAAACCTTTTCGGTGCTTAATCTCGATGTCATATTCCTGGAGCCGCTGTATCCACCTGGCTACCTGGCCCTCTGGATTCTTGAAATTCAAAAGCCAAGTTAAAGAGGCATGATCAGTCCGGAGCAGGAATTTACGGCCGTAGAGGTAATGATGGAAATGTTCTACAGCTTTAACTATGGCGAGCAATTCCTTTCTCGTGACACAATAATTTCGCTCTGACTTGGATAAGCATTTGCTCCAGTAAGCGATGACATGTTCGTTACCGTCTATTTCTTGAGATAAAACAGCTCCAACGCTCTCGTGGCTCGCATCAGTGTCAAGTATGAAGGATTTTTCAGGCTGAGGATAAGAGAGAATAGGCGTTGATGTTAAAGCCTCCTTCAGCTGTAGAAATGCATCCTCGCATTCTTTGGACCATTCAAATTTTTGTTTACTCTCCGTCAGCTTATGCAAAGGTCGTGCAATGTTGGAAAAATTCTTCACAAACTTCCTGTAGTACGTGCAGAGCCCCAGAAAACTGCGCAGCTGATGGACATTTTCGGGGCGGCTCCAATTCTTGACTGCAGACACCTTATCTGGATCTGTTCGTACACCCTCAGAAGAGATAATGTGACCAAGGTAGTTCACCTCACGGCGGAACAAATTACATTTGGACGGGCTTAACTTCAGGTTGGCTTCCTTAAGCTTTTGCAGCACCTTCCTAAGATTAGCCGAATGTTCCTCAAAACTGCGTCCTATGATGATGATGTCGTCCAAGTAGACAAGACAGGATTCATAAGAGAGTCCTCTTAACACTGATTCCATAAGACGCTCAAACGTGGCTGGTGCATTGCAGAGGCCGAAGGGCATCACTTTAAACTGCCACAAGCCTTGTCCGGTTGTAAACGCCGTCTTCTCTCGGTCGTCGGGGTGTATCTCCACCTGCCAGTAGCCGCTCTTTAAATCCAGGGTCGAAAACCACTTGTGTCCGGAAAGGGTGTTCAGGGTGTCATCGATCCGTGGAAGAGGGTAACTGTCCTTCTTGGTGATGTCATTCAGGCGTCGGTAGTCAACACAAAATCTGGTGGAGCCGTCTCTCTTTCGGACCAAGACGATAGGGGATGCCCAAGGACTGGATGAGGGTTCGATGACGTCATTCTCCTGCATCTCTTTTACGAGGATCTCAACCTCTTCCTTCTTGGCGAACGGTAGTCGTCTTGGATGCTGCTTCATAGGGGGATGATCTCCAGTGTCGATCCTATGCTGCGCTAAACTCGTGCGACCAGCATCTTCGGGTGTAGATGAAAACACCTGCTTGAAGTCGTCCACCAATTTTTCCGCAGCGTATCTTTGATCCTTCGATAATGCTGCACTCCCAATTAATTTCGAAGTCAAGGATTCGGAAGACACAGTCTCAGAGGATGCAATTCTTCTGATGATGCAGTTTACGGGAGTACAAGTTGCCAACACTTCTCCTTTCTTGATATTCCTCGGTCTTTCACTTACATTGGCTACTCTCACAGGAACTGCATTCCTTGAAAGGTCCACAAGCGTAGATGCCACTAGTACTCCTTTTGGGCTATTACTCTGGTTAGGATATTCAATTAGGCCGAATTTAAAGCTGTTGTTTTCCTTGATGGAGCCAGGTATTAGTATTTCTGATCTTGGGGGAAGCAATAAATCTGTTTGGGCTATTATTTGATGAGCGGATTTTAAGTTATTTTCAGCATTGAAAATTGCTATGTCTTCCCTCATCGAGTGCAGCTCATTGTTTTTAAAGTCCATAGAAAAATCAAATTTTCTCAAAAAGTCCAGTCCGAGAATGAAGGGATCTGTAATGTCAGCGACGAATGCCGTGTGATGGTAAGTAGCGCTCCCGAACATTATTTCTAAGTTCACTTTTCCTTCAATCTCGATTTTGTCACCTGTCACAGTTTGGAGAGTAACGCAGGGCGGCGTCCATAAGATCTTGAGTCCAAATTGACGAGCCACATCAGTCTTAATGATGGTAACGTTGGCTCCTGTGTCCACAATCATTTCGCAGGGAAACCCATTCACATAAGCGTAAATGAAGAGTCCGTTGCAGCCGCCACTTCTTGAGGAAATCTGGAAAACTTTGGGATGGGGCTCATTCCGATTTGGCGACCTCCGCCCCGCGAGATTGCCATTGCTTAGTTTTCCTGGGCTGGAGAGGGAGAGGTGCTCTTCCCTCCTGTTTCTTGGCGGGCTTCGCAGTTCTTTCGTACGTGGCCCTCACCGCCACATTTCCAGCACTTCAGTGGTTGTCTACTTTGGTCTTTACGAGCCGTAATCTTCTTCAGGGTCCCCGAGATCTCGTTGATTTGTCGCTTAATTTCCGAGAGACAAGCTGAGTGCGAATCCGGAGCACTCGCTTCCACGCCCCTGATTGAATGGCGATCCTTGCGGGACGTTTGTTGTGCAGCCTCGAACTTCATTGCGTAGACCAAACCGGATTTAAGATCTTTGATGTCCGCCATCCGGAGAGCCGTCTGAATTTCCGGACTTCGCACTCCGTCTATAAAGTAGTTCAGGCCAGGCTATCGCGAACGCTCGAAGGACAGTCCGAGAAGGCGAGATGGGAAAGCCTCTCAACGTCTGCTGCAAAAACTTGAAAAGTCTCTCCAGCCCTCTGGAGTCGGGATTTGAGCTGAAGTTGGCTGAACTCTTTTTGGCAGGATTCGCCAAAGCGAAGCTCCAAGGCCGATGATAAGGCTTCGAAGTCATGGTGCTTGTCCTCTGGGAAGGTCTGTAGTATATCAGCTGCATCCCCTCTCAGCGAGGCTGCAAGTTGACAGGCTTTCGTGGAAGAGTCCCAGGAGTTTGCTTCTGCAACGATGAGGAACTGCTTCTTGTAAATATTCCACGAGGTCTTTCCGTCAAACGTGGCCAGTTTGATGGATGGACGAGAAGTTCCAGCTGCAGCTACACAGTCACTTGAGTTGTTGCAGGATGCTGATAACTTAGATTCAAGTTCTTTAATTTTCTTTTCCACATGGTTTTCTACTGTGGTGATTCGATTCTCAACGCTGTCTGAGTTGTTGCAGGATCCTGATAACTTTGATTCAAGTTCTTTAATTTTCTTTTCCACATGGTTTTCTACTGTGGTGATTCGATCTTCTAGAGCCTCCACTTTATTTTCCATGTTGATAAATTTAGTTTCCACCAAACTTTTCATTGACGTTAGATCGCTCTTAATTTCTTCTTGACTTGAAGTTATGCTCGCGGTTAAATCACTCTTTAATTTTTCTTGATTAGTAGCCAGTTCATTCTTTAATTGCTCATGATTAGTAGCCAGCTCATTCTTTAATTGTTCTTGATTAGTAGCCAGAGTCGCCATATCATTCTTGATTTCTACTTGACTTGAAGTTATGCTAGCGGTTAAATCATTTTTTAATTGTTCTTGATTCGCAGTCATGTCACTTTTAACAGCGTTGATCGCATCAAGGAGTTTTTTTAGTTGTTCCTCCATTGCTCGAGTAATCACCATAAAATTTTGAAGTCAAAAAGTCCTCAGGAAGAAAAGTCCAAGTTCACAGAAAGTTCCAAGAAAGTCCTTGAAGATGCCCCACGTTGGGCGCCAAAATTGTAACGAGTCCGTAGCACCTTCAACTTTCTTCAAATGAGCATTCCAATCTTGAGGAAGTAACTATAAATTTATTTACAAGTATTTACACTATTTACAATATGAGCAGGAAACAATTGCTAAACATCCAGCAAAAGCAAAACATCGCCCAAGCGAATAGCGAATAAAACGAGTCACCAGAATCAAATCTGAAAACAACCGACTGACTTGTGTTCAAGGCCAGCTATTTATACACGGAAAAAAATGTCCACACTATTCTAGAAATATCCGGAGTATTCCAAATCATTCATAACTTGAACAATTCCATTGAGAAAGTTCTAGCGATAAAAAGAAAAAGAAAAAAAAGAAAACACTCCGAGCGAAAAATGTCTTCACGCTTATTAAATGCAGGGCAAGTGTAAAAACTACAAAACGTTACAGGGCCGGTATACAAGTGATAAAAGTGATATCTTCAGATACTTTTGCAACATGACGTCAGATAAAACCAAAACTAATGAAAATGATGCAAGGCAGGAAAAACAACAACTATTTACAAGATTTGGAGCCCTATTTGGGAGGATTTCATTTCCCCCTGGAGTCCAAAATAGGAATTTTTGCTCCAGAATAACCCCAGCTGGAGCCCTAGTTTAAAGTTGTTTTGCCCATACTAGAATGGAAACATCTACACTGCCGTGCTGAGCACAAAAGTGTTATCTCTAGTCCAGTATACAGCGGACGATGGTTAATGGAATCAATGGTTTATTAAATCAGCCGCTTAAATCAAATCGACAAAAACAACACAGTATTCAGCTTTATTGAATCAACCTCATAATTGAATCCAAACTATTTAGAGCAAACGGGTTTCATGTAAGCGGCGGCCACTGTATTGCTTTTTAGAATTTTGCACCTTCATGATTTGATTCAGATTCCATTTTTTCATTTTCTTTTTAAATTAGTTCTTGTACACAAATGACCATAAGACATTGTTTAAAGGTAAAATATTTCACAAAGAACCTCTTCATGATAATAACTCAATTTTGTTAAAAAAAAAAAAAAAAAAAAGTGCAGATATTGTCTGATCTTTTTAGGTAAAACCTTCCGCGCATTTACGCATGCTTCAAGTCTTCTCTGATCAAACCAAAATAGGGGTGATAGGTAAGATAACAGTAAGGGGAAGAATAAGAAGAAGCATTTTAAACTGTATCAAACAACGTGGAACAATGCTAATTTCAAATGCATAGTTTAGTTGAATTTGTCAAAAAGATATAGCAAAGGCAAGTTTTAAATTGAAAACTTCTGAAAGTTATCAACACACAACCCTTCTAACCCTTTTTTAAGTGGAACTCTTAGCAAGTGCTAGACTGCTAGACGCGGTTTTAATGGACGGACAGTACGACTTTTGTGTTTAGCACGGCATTATACAGGTAGGAAGTAAAAACTGTTCGATTAATCTTTCACACAATTGCGGATCTGAGGGGTAGCAAACTCTTGTCACACGCGGCAATGTCTATGGGGAGGCAAATTACCCGTTTCTGGAGGGGGGGGGGTCCGTTTTAACTCGATATAGATACTACTTTCAAGGAAGATGTGTAAGGGTAGCGGTTTAAAGATTTGCCCCATTCAAAAAATAGAAGATCCAACTCGGCCCACAGGAAAAAAAAAAAAACTTGCCTGTTTTGACCAAACTCACGCCATGTGGCACTATTGCAAAATGGATTTATGTTTTACGCTCTCAAAAATTTAGTGACTTTCCGGTAACGAATTCACGAAGGAAATTATGCAAAAACTTTAATTAAAGCAATAATCATAAACATCATTTTTCATTTCACTTTTTTAAAGCCCTGATGATGATTAAAGGCGTCGGAAAGGAGAGAAAACGCCAAATCTTGCTCCCGATTCATTTTGTAACCAGTTAGCGAAGTCGAAGTGTTCTAAAAGTAGAGCGCGGTTTGACCCTGTTCTGGAGCTTTCGCCTTTTCACCGGTGATGATATAGAAACCGTTTCCCCCGCCCTCTCAAATCACAAATAAACACCTCGAACGCCTCAGGGCTCGAACTTTTATGTCGTCGCTCTGATATAATGACTTGAAGATGATTAGTCATTAGTACAAAACTTCGGCTCTTACTATGCAAATTGATGACGTTGATTAGCATTTCGAACAATCAATTATTGTGCATCATTCATTATTAAACACATTGTCTTTGTACCAATCTGTATAAAATAGAGATCTGCTGCAGGAGACCAGCTACAGCCCTGAGCCTCTACAGCCCTGAGCCTCTACAGCCCTGAGGCACCGAAGCTAGCGGCTACGGTCCTACGGACCTTCGACCATGTCTAACCATCACCGCACTAGAGAGAGTGAGTATCTCTAGTGCGGTGATGGTCTAAAGCACATTCCCCATAGACACGACATCATCATCATCACCAATCTATACATACACAACATGAGTAACGTGGAAAAAAAATTTTGTCGCCCGGAGCAATGGCGCCCTAAACTTAAATTTTTAGGTGGGAGGAAATTTTCAATATGCAGAATGGAACTCCAAATTTTACCGAATGATAAAATACGGGTACCGTAAAACGGGGTGTATCGGAACAGCGGGGTGATTCGGAACAAAACTTCCTGACCATACAAAGACACTCTTTATAAATATACAGTCGGGTATTTTCGGCTGTTAATTTTTTTTTAAAGTAATATCATAAGAAGTAGAGAAAAAATATTTTTGTCGCTTTCGCAACATTATTGGCTGATGAGCAAGGCAGCAAGCGTAACTTATTATTTGAAAATTATCATAAGTGATTGTTTTACGAAAGATAATTAATTGCTTTCAATACTAAAGTAAGTAGTCCACTTACCGGCATGAAGTTAGTTGAAACACGAGGACTAAATCTCTTCTGGTTCTCAATTCCTAAGAAGAAAGAAGGAAAAAAAACGGATTTAAAGAAGTGATCAATACAATCAATCGCAAAAGTATACACAATTAAGTATTAAAATATTTTAATAATTCAAGCAAGTAGTGGTAGGGTTGAACGATTTAAATCAACTCGATTAAAATCATGATTTAAATCACGATTTAAATCAGTTGATTTTTTTAAAACAATCATTGATTTAAATCAGCTGATTTTTTTTGCAAAAAATCATTGATTTAAATCATGATTTTTAATTCAAAAGAATGAATTTGATAGGCATTAAGTTCAGAGTATTTTTATTAGAAAAAACCAATTAACAAGCAAATATTAATTATTAACGATTTTTTACGCCAAAAAAGAACGATTCATATTGTTTTTAAAAAAGAACAGTTTAAAGTAAAGAAAAATTTAAAAAAAAGTCATGATATCAATAAAATTAAAAAAGAAAACGCAAAGGATATATAAAACAAGCTGCTTCTGTTAAAAGTTAGTTGCAATTTAGCTGTTAGGAGTTAAGCTATTAAGATATTCATTAAAAAATACACTTGTCATACTGTCCTATCAACATTTAAAAAAAAAAAAAATATTTTCAGTCCCTGGTGAATTTTATTAAACATTTGGAAGTCAAGATGCAGGCTTGGCAACGAAAAAGCTGCAAAACGTGTTCATTTATAAGTTCTCTGAATTAACCTCCTGAATAAAAAAAAAAAATAATTGTAAATTTTTTTTAAAAATAAAAATTATTGTGGTTTCCTAGGGTATCTCTCTAACAATTCTATGATTGAAGGAGTAAAATGTCTAAATTAACATGAAGCATTCTTTATATGAAGTTAAAAATACAAGACAACGTGTCTACAAGTACAAATAAAAGGTTAAAATAGAGTTAGAAAACTCTAGCAGATAGCTATTTCGGGGCTATTATGAATGAAGCCCCATCATCAGTGCAAAAAGATGATGGTTCACTGACACCAGTCAAGTGAACCAGGAATGCGAGAAACGTGAGGGTAAATAAACAGAACAGGAAGAGTAGGTACGCAGAAACTATTACGTCAAGGGTTTTTCTTACACATTCTTTATATGATATAGATAATTAAAACTAGGAAAAATCCTTACATAGTAAGTAATTATTTTCTACCTTTTTATGATACTCTTATGTTTTTAATTACATGTATTAAAAAAATGGATTTAGATGTTGAACTTGAACAGTGTAATCTGTTGGTATCAAATATACTTTTAAAAAATAAAATGTATAAAAATAGCTATTTTTTTAAAAAAAATCCAAAATATCCGATTTAAATAAAAAAAAATCCGATTTTTTTATAGTTTTTTGAAAAATCGTGATTTGGATCAACCCTGAGTAGTGGTTTAGAATAGCAAAGAATCGGCAAGTTTTTGTTGATAGTGTTACTTGTATTTAGACTTTCGTCAACATGAATACTCTACTGTACATGGTGTACCTGTTAAGGGTTTCATAATTTAGAGCCTGTACATGTATTATTCAGAGATTTTTCCTTTTCCGGTCTGTTTTCTTCATATGGCGCTTCTGTGTGCATTTGGGAAATCCCCCATTGCGAAGTGATTTTGAGTCGTCAAGATGCACCCTGCCCCTCCTAGAAGTTCTGAAACACTTAACTGGGGCACTCTGCACTAGGGGGTGCCCATCCCCCCCCCCCCTCCCCAGCTCAAAGACACAAATAAACAAAGAAAAAAACTTTTCACAACTCTTTTGTGCTTTTTTATTTTCATTTTCATCCCTCTTTTTTATTGTATTTATTTTTTCAAATATTATTTATTTTTTTAAATTATAATTATTTTTTTTTTTTACATATTATTAATTTTTTTTGAAGTACTAATTATGCGTAGGAAAATAATCGCTTTTTTCCCTTCCAAACAATCCAACTACACACACACAAAAAATAATAAATAAATAAATAAATGATAAAGAAATAAAAGAAATAATTTAAATTAAAAAATAAACTAATGAATAAGTTAAAATAAAAAAATAATTAAGGAATAATTTAAACAAATAAATTAGTTTCAAAAATCCCCCCCCCCCCATTTTGATGGCTCAACCTGTGCCATAATCCCCCCTGTGGGCCCCCCTGCCCTGCACAATGAAGCTTTCGTCCACAATTTCTTCGACGGTAAGCAGACTCAACGATCTTTGAAAGTGAGCCTTTGAAAAAAAAAACTTTTGCTTTTTTTTTTACTTCTTTAGCATATAATACTGATGAGGAAAGTTTTGACTATTAGACGTCTTGCAGTATAAGCAGCAAGTGATCTAGGAAGAGTGGAAAGAAATACTTTGAGTATCAGATGTCAAAAATAAATAAATAAATAAGTGCAGTAAAAACCACAAGTGATTTGCGAAGAATGGAGAGAAGACGTTAAGGGGCGAAAGACTTTGCTTACTAGGCGTCTAAGAAAAGAAATGGAGTATAAACGGCAATGTCATTGATCAGTGGAGAGAAACACTTTAAATATCAGACATCAAAAGAGAAAAGGAAGAAGTGCAGTATAAATGGCAAGTGATGAGAGAAGAGTGTAGAAAAATACTTTGAATATCAGACATAAAAGAAAGAAGTGCATTAAAAACGACAAGTAATATTGAAAGAATAGAGAGAAGATGTTGAGGGAGAAAGATTTTGCATACTAGGTGCCTAAGAAAAGGAATGCAGTATAAACGACAATTGATCTGGGAAGAGTGGAGAGAAACACTTTAAATATCAGACATTAAAAAAAGGGAAGAAGTGCAATATGAGCTGCAAGCGATGTGGGAAGGTTGGAGAGAAGGTAAAAGGGGAGAATCTACAAATCTTCCCCCCCTAAAAAAAAGAAAGCTGCACTTTCCTTCCTAGCAAAAAGTCTCTTTTCCACACAATCATACAAACAAGTTATTAGCAAATGGATTTAACATGTTAAAGTAATAGTCGGTCTCTTGCTCCAAAAAAGTTACCCCAAACACATAAATATAGGTCACTTCAATGTCCGAGGATTTGTTGGACCACAAAGCCCGGAGGCGGTAAAGTCATTTATCTTCACAAATATTTTTTCCCTTTCGTGTAAAAAAAAGTCCTGGATTCCGAGTCGCTTTCGCTTTTGTCCCTGATTAGAGTTAGTGTAACATGTTGCTTACTTTGGTTAAGTAAATGCAGTGACTTTGGTCATACAAATGCTTTCTGTCACGCATAAGGCAGAAAAGGAAAACAAAAAGTTGGGGAAATATTTGCTCCGATCGTTAATATCGTGGGCGGGCAGTTGGCGCTGGACCACAACTAATGGCAACTACAATTATTTTCTACTTCTTAAATGCGATAATGAATGGTAAATGTCATTTTTGGGGTGAGTGCTGTTTGGTTTGGGGCTGGTTGTTTGTAGTCGTGGAGAGGGTCAAGAGTTACTTTTATGGCAAGGGAGGATTGTGAAGGGAGTGATGTAATTTGATGTTGTAGATAAGAATTTTGGGTCCAGTTCAGGCCCGTCATTTAGAGGGGTTAGGGGGAAATAATTGCCACCTCCCCTCGCTTTGAGAAATCAATGTATTTGTATATAAGTGGGCGTGGTTTATGCTGTTTTCCGATTAAATTGCCTTGTGCTTGCACTCTTTGACCCCCCTGAAAAACGTGAAATGACGGGCCTGGTCCAGTTCAGCGTAAGAACAGTATTAGTTCTAAAACTAAAATATTCATGTTTGGGGGGGGGGGGGGGGCGGTTTGCTGCTCTTATGTCTCCTCAGATTAATTTTAATTTCAGTTGCGCTCAAAGTAAAATGTAAGAAGTCTAAAATAAGAAAAAATGCATGCCAGAGGATATTCCAATCCGTAGTAAAACTGATTGTTCCTACAGACCTAGCAGTTTGATTCAGCCGCAGTAAAGCATTAAAACTGCAAAAAATATTTTACAACCTTAAGCATTTTTTTCCATACAACAAGCATAAGCAATTTCCAAAGTTTACCTTCCAAAAAGTAAGAATTTTATCTCAATTCCACTAAAAAAGATATTCGGAATAAAAAGCGTTAGTTCTGAACAATTGGAACAAAATTATTTTTGGGGCTAAAAAGAAAAATCTCAATCTTTAACTCATTCAACTTGTTTTAACTACTGAGGAATACGAACTTTTTGCAGCAAAATATCGAATAACCAATGTTGAAAAACTACATTCGCTTGAAAGTCACTTTTGTATTGGGTGCTTCTGTTTAACCTTTAACTTCCAATTTTTAATTAAATTTCTAAAATAAAATTATATCAGCTAGTTCTCAAGTAATAATAAAAAAGGAAAATATTTTTAAAAAATTCGGCAGTTGTAAATTGAATTTCAGTCATGTTTTGGTTTGCTGCAGCATATTAGTAAAATCAAATTTCTTCCATACTTTTTTCATTAGAAAATTAAAATTACTTTTAAATGAACATAAAATATTTAAATTTCTTACCTGGTAATTTATTTTGTCAATAGACAAGAAGAAGCATAAAATAGAATGGATTTTTTTATAGAAAAAACATAGTTCTTGAGGCATCATTTGATTTTTATAAGTATTGCGATTTCTGGGTAAAATGTGCTGTCAAATAGTGACAAAATCAGCATGCATTACGTTGCAGTAGTCTTTTTTTTTTCTCAGATAAGAAATTTGTAGGTAATTTAAAAAAACATTGAGTCTGTTAAATAAAAATAAATCATATGTTGCAGAAATGCAACAGTGGGAAGTTAATGGTTAAGATTAAAGATTTTGATGATTTTAAAAAGTTGACGGAGGGCAAAGTAATACTTTTAACTGCTACGTAATTAAAATTTACAAAAACATTTTGGTTCCTTTTGTTTCGTCTAACACAAGATTTTTATTTTGTACCATTTTGTAGTTTAAATAGTTCGTGGGTCCTTCCCCTTCACACTAATATCCAAATTGTGTAAGTGGATATGACCGGTGGCGCCATCTCTCGAATGATAAGTAAGTTAAAAGTCAGGGGAAATAATGGCGCGCTGACATGGATTACATACTCCTTGTTGCATCCTCCATGCAACCGTTGCATACCTCCATGTTGCATTTAAAATTACTCTGCATTTATGACGTTCAGATTACCATGCGTCCAAACTTCGAAAGTTCAAATGAGAACGATCAGGTTACACACTTCATACGCAAAATGGAGAGAGAGAAAGAAACTTACAGAAAATAAAAAGGAGGAAAGAAAGAAAATTTGAATGAAAAATGTTCTAGTTATTTAGATGTCACTTATTTCTTTTTTTTTTTCTTGTTTTCCCATTTTAGGTTTTCGGTCACTTTATTTTGTTTAATTCATTTAAGAAATCCCTATGTAGTAGTTGGCTTGTCGCATTTAATTTATTTCGATGTTATCACACTGAGTGAGAAAGTTATTCTGATTCTCAAATTTTTACTAAGTTTCTTATACCTGTTTCAACGGTAATTTCCATCTACTCAATTCACTTTCTTTCATTTTCCTTTTTTTTTAAATTGCTTCATGTTTGGAATTTATTTCAAATGGCTGACAAGCACGGAAGCAGCGACACACTTTTAGAAACTCGATTTTCCTTTTTTCCCCCTCATGCTTACGCTAATGGTTGCATTCACTTTTACTTCTGAAGAATACATCCACCGTCATGTCTTCCATAGATATCGTTTACTCGAGTGCGGTTGCAGTTGAATCGAGGAAGACATGCTGGGGAAATATTCCATACCAACGATATAAAGAAAGTGTTAAAAGTATTGTAGATTCGGGTCACGTCGATAATTATCGCTGTTTGTATCTTCTGTTTCCTGCAAAGATAAAACTACAGCTCTTTTGGAAAAGCTTTTTTTAAATAATTAAAAGTAGAGTAATCATTTTCTTCCAGGCATTCACGTAGTAAATGAACTGGATTTAGAATGGAGCGGCTCAAGATGCGATGCCTTTTTTTAATGAATCAATTCTTAGCAATAATCAGAAACCTATTGTTGAATCTAAAGTTTGGAGGAAGTGAATATTATTTTCAGCGCAATATGGGGCAGGGTGGATTCTATTTCTATTGCTTTTAATTGCTTTTGGCAATTATTACACTTCAACATCCAACTTGGAAGTATACGGTAACTCAGTGGTATTAAACCTACGGTCCGAGGGCCATATGGACCCCGTGAAGCGGTTCTATATGGCACGTTGATATTTTGAATGCTACGAATCGAAAAGTTGAAAACTTCATTCAGGAACCTTCAAAAATAACCGTTCACTTTCGTTTGGTGTTTTGAATTATTGTAGTAAATTCGGAGCCAAATAATCAGAAATTGGCTACGAAAAAGCTGACAGAAATTTCGTATTTATAAAGTAAGGCAGGAATTCAAGTGAAACAGGCTATCGCAAATTACAATCGCTACTGGAAATGAATTACATTAGAACGTTTCTTGATAAAAACATCGCGACGTCAGCGTGACGTTTGCCTATGAAAAACGAGCTAGATAAAACGTCACAGCCTACTTGTCGAATGAGAGGAGATCACTGACTGCTTGTGAGCTCTTATTGGCTCCACCCGTAGTGACGTCAGTGCCAAGTTAAGTTGATGATAGTGTAATTCACTTCCAGTAGCGATTGCAATTCGAAGCGATTGTAATTGTGTTTCACTTGAATCCCTGCCTAAGCATGTAGTAATGATGGAAAAAATTCTTACTTTGGTTTCGCCTTCCCGTTTTCCCGTGTTTTCTAAAGAAAAACTTTGATATGTGTTTTCTTTTACAACACAAGGAGACTGCGCCCTGTCGCCCTAGTTCACAAAGAGCAAAATCGTTTGCTCGGAAGAATTTGATTAAAATACGCATCACGATCAGAACAAAAATTAAAACCCCACTCCCCTTCTGTAGAAAATAACTTCTTTCTGCAGTGAAAAAAAAGTTTTTAAAATCATTTTTATGCAATAAACTTTGAGTTGATATTTGTCCCAGCAAAACCAACCCTTTGATTTAACGAGCACATTCTCTCAGACCTTTAGCCTTCTCTTCAACTAACTTCGACTGCAGTCCACAAATATTTCATATAACATACACCTTCTACTACAACATACGTTTTTATATTTTACACTTCTAATTGCTATTTCAATCGCATTCAAATTTGCACAAACGCAAACACAAATTTCTTTCAAACTAAATGTATGACGACTAATGTGTTTCTGGGTTCTTAACAATGATGGATGAATCGTTAACGCAGAAAGAGAGAGAGAGAGGAAACTCCTGCCCCATTGTCGATATTTATTTATTTCTGAGGAGGAAAGGAAATCTTCCCAGAACGAACCCAGTAACATATTTCATTAACAAAAGCGTCAAGCAATTACGGAAAGTGAATTCTACTTGCGAGTTATTCATTAGCTGCTCAATGAAGCAATAGATTACTATTTTTAGGGCATGCAATTCTACAGCGGAAATTCTGTGGTTGGCCTAAGCTTCATCTAAAAAGGCTATTAATGTCAATACGTGCAGTTATATAGTTCCGAAATCAATGCAGTTATATAGTTACTATTATTAGTAGTACCATTTAATTAATCATATGATGAATTCATTTTTAAAAATAATTTCAGTACTGATTTTTTAGAAAATCTGATTTTTTTTTCTCCCAATTTCTAATGCCGGAAAAGCACGGTTGAATATTCGCCAAAATCGACAAAACATTTTATGAACACTTACTGACTTATTATGTAACATTTCCATTAAATTCCAGTAAAATATTTGGAATTAATTTTTTTAAATTGTTTTTTCAAAAAATGATTTTTCTCTCTTATTTTCATTTTTCAGGGCCAAAGGGGGCCGGCTAGGTATTTTTTACTATTCAAGAATTTTTTGTGAGTTCTTATTAGCTTATGAAACAATTTTGCGCTCTCTCCAAAAGTGGATTTCCAAAAAAAAAAAAAAAATTTTTTTTGGCCTACTGTATATTAGGGTGGGTCAAAAAAGATTTTTTTTTCATTTCGATGACGGGTATTGCGGAAAAAATGCCATTAGGGGAGAAAAGTGCACATAAAAAATTTTTGAAATTTTTTGGTCAATTTCTTGATTTGCCGCAATTGCTAGTGTGTAAAAAATGCAGTTTTTTGAGATTTATAGGAAATTGTTAAAAAAAAAATTTTAGCACCTAACATCTAAAAATGCATTATATGTGACAATGTAGTTACTTCAGGTAAGTACGGCGAAAACCGCATTTTAACGTTTCGACACTATTTAATTTAAAACGTAGAAAAAAACAGGAAATTGACAAATCTTCTAGGCATTTATGGAAAAAGAAAAAATTATACCACAGAACTCATTTGTTTTATGGAATTTCTATGCCTCCAAAGGCACCTTTTCCGCCTTACCCGTTATCCAAAATAGAAAAAAAAAAATTTAATATTTTGACCAAAATCTCGAAAAAACTGCATTTTTTACACACTTCATTGCAATTGCGGCAGATCAAGACATTGACCAAAAAATTTCGAATCTTTTACGTGCACTTTGCTCCCCCAATGGCACCTTTTCCGCAGTACCCATCAGCGAAATAAAAAAAAAAAAAAGTCTTTTTCGGAGCACCCTACTGAAAATAATCGTTAATTTTACTCTTCTGATTAATCCTTCCCATGACGTTGTTATTTTCAATATTGATTATGCATCTCCCATAGACAACGCATCCCTCATGGCTTCGACTATCAAAAACACCGCGTTTCACAATAAGCATATCACCATGACATCATCCACCCTCCGCTGGCTGCCCAAGCGGCGTGTCCAAGAGCCGAGCCGATCGCTTTCTGACAGAATACTTTTCCACGCGGGCTCCAGAAATGAGATATATCGCTTCCGAAACGAGGTTTAATGGGCCTCGGGAGAGATTTAGTGCATTCGGGTCAGGAAGGTTGCGTCGTCCGATCCGACTTGTCATTTAGCACTTCAATTACGAACATTAAATTATCCCTCCGATGCGAGGCGGCTGATATATGTTGCACTTTCCGTGATCTTTTTTTTTTTTTTTTCTTTATTTACATCTTTCGCATTTCAGAGCGTGACGTCTGAAAGTTATCCAACAAAAAAATTTTCATCACGGCAGAGGGTTAAAACAAAAAAAAGATCTTCTGTTCACATAAAGGTTGTTTTGCAGTGATCAATTGATGTGACACAAACCAATCAGATCGTTTTCGAAAGTTTACTGGAAAAAAAACATTTCAATTGCTGCAAGTTTTCATCTTTTCCTTCCAATGGGTCTGCGTAGTGTACATGCAAGAAAATTCCTGCCAATAACCAATGTATACTCATGTCAATAAATTAAGGATAATGCAAGTTCAGCCAAATAAAGAGTCAGAAGTAAAACAAATACCACGTATTTGTAAAGCCAATTTATTAAACAAAAGATGAATAAATAACAAAAAAGATGCTACATGTTTGATATTATCAAGTAAAATTGCGATTTTTACTCCCTGGAGCAAATTGCAAAAAATATCATTTTGACAAAAATCAATGTTACGCGGTTATTATGAAAGCCAATACATAGTGTGTCTCCCAAACGACGAAATACAGTCTGTGCAACGCCTACCATGCTCAGAATTAAGTTATCAATCTGTACTTGGGGGATATTACACAGCTCAACAATCAATGATCTCTGAAGCTCCGATAGACATGTAGGAGGTGGTTGACGGGCTGCAACTCGCAGACCAAGCATATCCCACACGTGCTCTATTGGATTCAAGTCTGGTGAGAATGCTGGCCAGTCCATACGGGAGATATCCTCCGATTCAAGACGTTCGTTCACGATGTTGGCACGGTGCGGACTGGCGTTATCATCCATAAACACAAATTCTGCGCCCACGGCGCCCCGAAATAAGAGTACATGTTGATCCAGAATGACGTCCCGATAGAAATGGCCTGTTATGGTTCCACTTTGAACATGCAGCTGTGTCCCGGAACCCAGGAGAATTCTTCCTCAAACGAGCAATCCTGCACCACGATAACGGTGCCGTTCAACGATGTTTTCTTGGTGGTAACGGGTATCTGACTCTCTCCAACGGAAAATCCGCTGAGAATCTGATTGCAAACTGAACCTAGACTCGTTAGAAAACATCACACATTCCTACTGTTGCGTTGTCCATAATGCATGCTCTCTACTTCAGGCTAAGCGAAGGCGACAGTGACTTCCAGTAAGTGGGACACATCTGACAGGCCTACGGGGCACAGTCCAATTTGCCCAAACCATCTGTAGACTGTCTGCCTTGAAACTCGTCCCAGTAGCTGAAGAGAGCTGACGAGACAGGTCGATGCTGTGCTCGGTCTGCTTCTTTTGGCAGAAACTGCCAAATATCGGCCCTCATTCGGTGTTGTCACTCGAGGACGACCTCTACTGCAACGTCTACTCACGTTACCATCGTCTTGGAAGCGTTGCCAAAGCCTGGAAATGACACTCTGGGCAATTCCAAGTTCCCCAGAAACCTCCTGCTGACTACGCTCACATTGAAGGCTGCCGATAATTCTACCGCGTAAAAAGTCGTCAGAATGCCTCCTTTCGGTCATTACTACGCTGCCAGAGCACCTAAATAAATGCTTGTAAAATGCGTGCGAACACTTTTACTTCATTGCCAGCATTCCTTATAAATCACTCTCTTACACTCTCGTCATTGTGAAGCACAATTAGCGTCATCCAGTTGCTTCCTGTAATTTTCATATTATTCGTGAAGATGTCTGTAGTCATTTTACGGTTCATTTATTCATTTTAGATTTTCGATTTTCTGGTGATTCTGAATTATCCTTAATTTATGGACATGAGTGTAGATGACATATTAATAAATCATACTCTATAACAGGTAGAATTGCTTTATTACTTTCTTAAAACTAAGACTGTTAGATCAGGAATGGGAACAGAAGTTTAAATGGACCATCCGGTGAATACGAACTGTCCGGAATCCGAACAAGGCTCAGCCCCGATTAGCTCTTATTTCGAACATTCTACTCTATATCAAAAACTGTTTTGAGCAAGTGACGACCATCTTTTCTGTTTCCTCTCGCTTTCCTCTCTGTCGATTAATTTCAGCGATTTACCAAATCAAAAGTTTTTTTTTTTTTTTATTGATCGTAATTCGCAAAAGAGTGTAAAACAACAACAAAAAAGTATTTTTCTGATATTTTTGTTGCACTTATTAGGCCTTAAGAGGCGCCAAATTGAAGAATTTTATACACGTTTTTAAAAAAATTTCCTGGGGGAGAGCCCCCTGAACCTAGTAAGATTCAGGATACCCTATACCCCACTTTTAATGGGAGATCCCTGCAGTACTCTCCTGATCTCCTTAACCTTTCAAGACTAGTCAAAAAAAGAGGGGCGGGGGAGTAAACGGACATTAAAAAAAGACGGAAAATGCAAAGCATGGATCAGTAAAAAAGAGACATATAGTAGAGAGGGTTAGTGGGGGATAATAAAAAAAAACAAAAAATGAAGATTACATTTCTTTTAATATTTTAGGGGGCCCCATACCGGAAATAACTTAGGGTCCCTTTAAGTCTAAATCCGGCCCTGGTCACAAGGCTAAACAATATTCCCTCAGCTTTATTCGAAAATAATTATCGAAAACTTTTCACTTCTAAAAATTTTACACGATTTAAAAAAAAAATTCTTAAAAAAACTCCAAGCCATCTTAACATTTAATTAAGCATGAAATACGGTGAGAAAAAATAATTTTTAATAACGAATGTGTTGTGTAAATATTATGATTGTAATTAAAACTGAAATAAAAACAGAAACCAAAAATTGAATAGCATATTTCGTAGTGAAATTTTCTTTTGTTTCATTACCTGGTCACCAGATGACGCTGCAACCTATACCATTTTACAGTAAAACTTTTTTTTTCATGTCTTGTCTCATCATTCTCTGAATTATTTTCCGCCCGAATGCATTCACTTTTACTTCGTAATCGAGAGTTTTTCACTTTGTATTTCATCTCAAAAGTATGTATACTAATACGTTACTCGTGCTCCATATGTGTTACTTCAAAAGGAAGCTATGAAAATTTAGTGTTTCAAGGCTTTAATTTGAAGAAAAAAACTTATATTTTTTTTTCTTCTGTTTACAAAGTAATGAAAGAAAATTGGTTTCTGAAAATATTCAGTTTCAAAATTCGCCGACTTTAGACCATTTTAAGGGAACTTATAGTTTTGTTTTATTCAGAAGACAGATGGAAATTTGTAATGAAAAATACATTGTTTTGTGTTAATGTTGCTTCAAAAGCAAAATCAATGCAGGTTAAAATTTTAACAAAATACAAAAATACTTTTTAACAGGTGTTACTACTTAGCAGGAATAGCTTTTACGATATCACCAATATTTTTTCGCTCAATTTTAATTAAAATTTTACTGGCTGCTTTTGCTTTTAGCATAAGATCGATTGACATTTTTGAGTATTGTAATCAAGAAATCGAATACTTATTTTCTTTCATACTTTTCAGTGCGAATCAAGTTGATAGAAATAGTCATTAGATTTTTTTAAAGCATTTTTTGTATTTTATTTCAAAGTTTTTTCGTTTTGAAGTTTATTTGATGTGAATCAGGGTTCGCCAAAGCGGGCCCAGCCCGAAAAAAACCATGTGGGCCCACTTGAAAAAATCCACTATGTCGGTAAAGTGGTTTTTATTCAAAATTTAATGCATGTTGAAAACATTTATTTTTGAAGGAAACTAAATATTATACGAATATTTTGATCAATACTTAACCTAGATATTGGTATCTTGATCAATTAGTCGTTAAAATATTTAAACCTGATTCAGAAATTGCTATATTCCTTCCCTGACAACTTATTAGGTATTAGAAATAAAACTTGAATTTCTCACAGGGACTGCCCGGCAAAGCCTACACTTAATCCCAATGCATAAAATCCTACCGCAAATAAGCATTCCGAAAATCGATTGATCCAATTACTCCAGCCACTTTCAATTTTTTTTTTTTTTTTTTTTTTTTTCGCTCTAGCAAAGCTTATGGGAACCGGTACTCTCTTCTTTCCGGACGAAAAACACAGAGGGGACAATTCTTTTTCGGAGCAAAACAGGAAACGAAGCCACCGAAAGGACCCTTCGCCATTAACGCCGCACATTGTCTTCTGCCGCAGCTGCTCTGTGTGGCCGCGAGGCGAAACCGTTTCCGTTACAAACCACTGTCACACTGCCCCCGACGCAGGTATGCTGGTTGGTTACTCAGCCAGTGGCATGAGGGAAGGAAAAAAACGAATAACCCAGGTGGGTTTGGGATTAGCGAAAATTATTAGGCACGCAACGATATTTATTTATGCATTGTGGGGTTCCTGCTTCAAACTGATTCCGCATAGTTGAAGCCCTGAAAAGGTAATTATATGCTAGAGCCCAAGGAGATCCGTCTAGTCCAGGAGTCCCTAAGCTTTTTCGCGCAGTGGACCCCTTGCCTAGGACAAAACTAATCAGGAACTGTAACAACAGAGCTCAAGCATTCAAAACCCGGGAATCAAATGATAAAGTTCCATTATTGATGTTCTAAAACAACCAGATGAAAGCAAAATATATTTACCTTCTAAAAGTTACAGTTCGACAGTTTTAATGCAGACAAAAGAATTTAAATTTAAAGAAAACAGATGAAGAGAAAAACGTAACGTTTTTCTTCATAATTTCATAATAATAATGGCACAAAACTTTAATAAGCTAGTACCTCACATAGCATAGCTGTACAAGGGAAAAAAGAAGACTGTTTTAAGTAGGAGTAAGTGAGTTTAGTGCATCAACAGCAGGACCCTTACTTGCATCTTGTGAACCTCCAATTTTTTCTTTCCTTTATATGGACCCCTGGGGGTCCCTATGGACCACTTTAGAAACCACTGGTCTAGTCCATAAACAGCGGGCACCGGTTGATTGAATAGGTAGTTAATTGAATCAGCCGCTTTAATGAAAAAAAAAAAAACAGAACACTATCCAGATGTATTTGAATTAACCGCTTTAATGAATCAGCTGTTTTGTTGAAACGAAACTGTTTAAAACAAACGTAATTCATATAGCGGAGGCCACTGTACTTTTTTCCAAGATCAATTTCTGGCACGTTTTTCACCTATTGTTCTAAAAACGTGGATTTTTTTTTTTCTTGCATAGGGGAGAAAAAAGCAAAACTGCACCAAAATCCTAATCCAAGGAAACCATAAAATACATCCATCCAGTCCATAACTTTCTTAACAACTTTTAAATGTCTCATCACTGTGAAGCGAGTGCCAGTGCTGAAAGTCATGACGGGCTGTGAACACTACGTTATTAACACAAATTACTAATGGTTTCAATTTGGGCATACTGTCGTCCCCGCTTAATCGGGTAACGGCTAAACGAATACCCCGCTCATACGAATAAAATATCGCGAAACCGATGCTATAGACGTAATGTTAAAGATCCCCGCTTAATCGAATACCCCTTTTAATCGAATAATATTTCTTGGAACCGACAGTATTCGTTTAAGCGGGGCCGACAGTATCTAGAATTTTGCAACCACTCATGTGGGGGAAAAAAATGATTTTCGACCTTTTTTCTATTTTTATTTCAACATAATTATTAGCAACAGCAGTATTTTAGGCTCCATGCGGCCAGAGGGCCTTAAATTGCCAACCCCTGCTACCTTTTTATGAATATTATACTTTTTAATAATGTCTCTTAAGAATTCAAAACAATTTTGACAAAAATTGAAGAGGAAATTCTTTTTAAAAAGCTCTAAAATCTGGAAAACGAGAAATACCATAGCTGCCTTTGTTTTCTACAGAACATTTATAAAAGTCAAGACTGGAGCGAATCATGTTAGCTTCTTGCCTCTATTGGCGTCAATGAGTATGAAATAGTCTTAAAAAACTAAAAAATACGCTTTTAGAGTGAATTTTTAAAAGATAAAAGTCACGTTCTTTACAATTATAAAAGTAATATACTTAATACATTCATTAATACTCAAGGTTAAACTATATTTCATGATACTCTAACTGATTTCCCTCTGAATTTCAAAGCTATTGAATATCCGCTCTAAGTTTACGTGAATTTATAATACATCAACATGTTTTTAGTTTAGCCTGCAGTATTAATAATAGTATTAAATATATTACTTTTACATATGCAAAGAATGTGACTTTTATCTTTTATACAGAGATACATACACACACAAACAACTGAAACACTAAAAATACATCAACATGTAATATAGTTTAGCCTGTAGTATTAATAATAGTGTTAAACATATTACTTTTAGATATGCAAAGAATGTGACTTTTATCTTCTATACAGAGATACATAAACACACAAACAACTGAAACACTAAAAATACACCAACATGTAATAATATAGTTTAGCCTTTAGTATTAATAATAGGAATAAATATATTACTTTTCTAATTTGTAAAGAACGTGAATTTTATCTTTTATTCAGAGTTACAGTATACATACATACAAACAAACAAACAAACCCACATGTGAAACTAATAAAAGCGTTTAAAAAATAAGCAATTCAACACAGCACTCCAAATTTCGTCGCCAATTTTTATTAGGCATGACAGTCGAAAGCCAAATGCAACACGCTCCCTATTAATTAACCCCTACAGGGTGTTGCATGAAAATCATGTCAGTGCCGGGTACCGGTCGGTCATTCATTCCGATTGGAACGGCGAGGGGAGGTCAGCGAACGCGGCTCCCATGCAGACGATTCTGGGTAGGGTCAAGCGAGCCCCGCGCTCCTATGACGCGAATATTTCCCGCTAGGTGGGGCATCGGGAATAAATGAAATCGAAAGGGCGCGCAAATTTGCATCTGATGATAGCTGATTAAATGCCAAACGGAGCATAGGCGGTTGGTGCACCAAAAACGTTGGGGTCAAAATCAGCATATGCTAAGGGGGGAAGTTGGGGTAGGAGGCAGCACCTCTGAAGCCTTTTTTTTTTTTTTTTAGAATTTTTTTACATTATTGGATTTCAAAACTAATGATTAAATGACCTTTTAAAATATGCGAAATACGGTATCAAAAATTAAGACGGATGGTCACCGTAGGCATTCGCCTTCCGATTCTAAGTTCTATTCTGATGAAAGAACCTGAAAAAAGTTCATTTTTTGGGGTTTATAGCTTTTATTTTCGTAAAATAAATGAGTAAAAAAGAATTTCAATTGATCATTAGTTTTTTACTCTGAAAAAGTGAGGGAACAGTCGCCCCCCTTGCCCCTCTGTACCGAAAAAACCCGGATTTTTCCAAACCCTGATTTAAAGTTAAAAAAAAAAATAAAATAAAATGGTGTTTGACTTGAAACCAGAACGAACCGGAATTTTCAATTAGAGTGGAACAATAGGCTGAAATCGAAGTTAAACAGAAAATTTGGAACGCTGTCCACTTTTACGCGTACTCTAATTTTTATTTATTTTTACTAAATGAGCAGTTTATTCCTCTTTCTCTGAAAAGCAGTCATGCAGATCGGTACGAAAAATAAAAAGTTGAATCATTGTTGCCATCCTTGCTCCTCAACGTAAGACCGAAAGCAAATTTTTCCCCAAAATATACGTAATTTTAATAAAAATATTTTTGAAAAAAAAATTAAACCGACTTCAGAACTTCACTCGGCAAGTGCTCTAAAAAGTAAAAAATAATTTTATTCTTTGAACACCATCGATACTACATTTAAACATAAGTTTTGAAGTCGGCGCAAAAACATTCAATAGAATCATACGAAACTATAATTCAACTATAAATATAAAGTTCAAGGAATCCTGATTATTTAATACACTACAGTGACAACCACATATTCATGTATTGGTAAATATTCAGTTCTTAATTGTCAATGATTTCTCTGAAAAATGTTGGCAAAATATAGTTAAACATCATTTTACCTATAGTTTTTGCGCCGACTTCAAAACTTATGTTTAAATGTAGTATCGATGGTGTTCAAAGAATAAAATTTTTTTTTACTGTTTAGAGCACTTGCCGAGTGAAGTTCTGAAGTCGTTTTTTTTTTTTTTTTTTTTTTTTTCAAAAATATTTTTATTTTATTCTTTTTAGTGTAAATGTACTTCAATACTAATGAGTTTCATGTTTGATTCAGTCAAGCCTTCATTCAAAATTCTCATTATCATTATTGTTTCATATCAACCACGTTTTTAACAGAGCCGATATTTAGAAAAGTGCCAATTTGAAGTTGGAGTTTTCTGAAAAAAAAATTTTTTTGCA